>PVKU01004517.1:0-145058 GCA_004027475.1 Anoura caudifer | reverse complement strand
CCCCCCCCCGCACCGCCCCCCGACCCTGGCGTCCCCGCCTCCACTCCCGCCTGGCGTTCCTCCTCCCCGGTTTCTCGCTGGTGTCCTCAGCCTACAGATACCTGGCGCTCCCGGCCTCAGGCCTCTGTCTTGCCCTGATACTCAGGTCCCGGGCTCCAGGCCCAGCTTTCCACCCTGGCGCTCTGCCCCCTCCCAGGGGCGATCCCCACTCCAAAAAGGACGCCAGCCTCCTTTCCGGGCAGCGGAGCCTTCGATGGGGACCACGAGGGAGCGCGGAGTCGCGGTGTGTCACCGGGCCTGCGTTTCAGCCTGTGTGCGGCTCTGGGCCCCAAGCCCCCGGCCCCCACCCCCCGAGGGCCTGCTGGCCCCTAGCGCCCCGGTGCTGCTGGAAAGGCACATTCGCCCCTCGTCAGACAGCCAAGTGTGCAGGGAGGTGCTTTGCTCAGTGTTGGGAGCCTGGGACGGGAACCCCAGAGAAAGCATGTGGGACCAGGGTGGGGGTGCTGCGCCCTTCCCGGAGCGTAGGTCTGTGGGGGTGGGGGGAGGCGGGGGAGGCGGAGGAGGCGGAACCGCAGGCCTGCATTTAGGAAGACTCGGAGCCGACCAGGGCTGGTCGTCTAAGAAGTTCCAGACCCAGCTCCTGCAGAGGCAGCGCATGCCTGCCCTTTTGACCCTGGAGCTTGGGGATCACTGCACTGGGTCCACCTAAACGGCGGAAGCACTGAGGCCTGGGGGAGGGGTCTTGCCCAAGGCCCGCGGGGCCTGTGGGCTGTGAACCCAGCCCTCCGCCCCGCCCCACCTCTTTCACTTTCATTGTCAGCTTCCCGGCGGGAAGCAGGAATCAGGAGAAACTCTGCACTCAGCGCCGCCCCCCTAGGCAGCCTGGCAGAGGTCAGGTCCCGGGCAGGCCTTGGGACCCCACCCCCTAACGAGGCCCAGGACCCCCAGGAAAGTGTCTGGGTCCACCGTGTCCAGTGCCCCCACTTTGAAAATAACCCAGCGGACCCCCGGCTGCTTCGGTAAGACCTCTCCCCCCAAAAAAGAAACGCAGAAAAGAAAAAAAAAAAGTCCACTTTACTGAGTCACACCCAGCTGTAAACAAGTCACCGTGAGAGTCCCACCCCAACCCCCAGGCCACATAGTCCTCGAAGAAATGACTGGGGAGGGTCACTGGGGTAGGTGCCAAGCAGGGCGCAGGCAGGCGAGCGCAGCAGGCTCCGGGTTCTGGGGGCAAGCCCTGGGAAGGGTGGGGTCAGGGCAGCAGGACTGAACCCCCAGGAGCCTCGAAGCTGGGGCGCTTGAGGACCAGGTGATTTAGGAAGGCTGCCTGATAGGGATTCGAGCCCATCTGCCGCCCTGCTCTGGCTCCTAAATTCTATGGAGGGCACTGGAAAGAGTGAGGGCTGCCCTGCAGTGGCGTGGCGCGGCCCTCCAAAGGCCTGCCGAGTCCAGTCCAGCTTCCTGCTCCCCCATGGGCCTCCAGGTCAGGCCAGGACTCTGGGGAACAGGTGAGATCCCCAGCTCCTCAAGAGTCCAGCCATAGGTTTGGGTGGCTCCTCCCAGGGCAGCACGGGGCTCCTTCCCTGGAGCATGGGTCACCCCGTGGCTGTCCAACTGGAATGTGACAGTGAGGTGGGCGAGGAGGGGGCTTGTGCCATGAGCGGGGCCTGCCCCTCCTTGGCATTGGCCTCAGCTACACAGCTGTCTCCTGGTCCTCCCGCTGGATCATCTGGTAGTGCTGCCGGTTCTCCAGGTAGGCGGCCAGCTCGGTGTCCTGGGCCTTCTCTGCCCGCTGCCGGGGAGTGTCGCCCTGGAGGGAGGAGCTGTGGTCAGGCTGGGGAGAGGCTGGGCCTGTCCCTCCAGCTGCTGGTGGGGGAGGGGAGGCCTTGCAGGCTGGCTGGCCTGCCCTGCTGGCTCAGGTTTCTTTTTTCTTTCTAGAGTACGTTTATTAAAGCCGGGGACAGTGAAACAAGGAAGGGCTTAGGGTGGAATCAGTGACAGGAGAGAGCCTAGGCAGGACTGCGTTGGCTCACTGGGAAGTCAGAGGAAAGGGGGCCTGGAGACAAGGTCAGGGGGTTAGTCCCAGGGAGCTGCCGCTGCCCACTGCTCCCCTGGGTGCCAAGTCTTTTGTGGTCCCTTTGCATTTGGGAGAGGCACACCTGTAGGGGAAGAGGGGCGGGGAGGGAAGGTGCAGGTGTGCGCCAGGGAGGGAGAGCCCACTGATCCAGGGTTCTCAAGGTTGAGGAATAGCGCCAATTCCCCAGAGGTGGCCCTCTCCTGAGGCTGATTGGGCTCAGGCCCAGGAGAGCATCGGTTGTACCTGCGTGGACTCCCTGCCCACCCTGCTAGTCTGCTCACCTGCTGGTCCGTCTTCATGAGCGAGGCCCCTGCCTCCACAATGTAGTGGCAGATGGTGCGCTGGCCCAGGGCTGCCGCCTGGTGCAGACAAGTCTCCCCGCTAGGGGGATAGGGGCTGGCTGTGGATCCCATCCAGTCCTCTGGGCCCTCCCATATGTCTCCCAAGGGCCGCCATAAAAGGGCAGGAAGTTTGGGGCCCACTGCCCAAAGAATGGCAGATGTGGCCAAGAAGGGTTCGTGGGCTCCCACCAGACAAAACAGGAGGGGCTAGACAAAGGCAGGCAGTTTCCAGGGTAACCAGGGTCCCGCACTGCCAGAAACTCACTTTTCCTCTACAGCATCAAGGATCTCTTGGGGGGCTGGAGGAGAGGGGAGGGGCAGGTCAGAGAGGCCTGGCAGCCTCTCCTTCTGCCTCGGCCCAGCCTTGGGGGGTGGGGCAGGGTGCCCAGTGGTGCAGCTTACCGTGATCCAGCAGGTAGCGGACCACTTCCTTGCTGCCAGTGCTGACCGCGTGGTGCAGGAGTGTGCGACTCTGGTCATCCCGGTGCATGAGGTCACCCCCAGCTCGGTGCAGCTCCTGGAGCTGAGGGTGGGAGCAGGGCTGGGCTCCTGGCCACCCTTTCTAGCCCCAGAAATGTCCCCCAATTCGCATACAGGCCACAGGGCTGACCCTGGCCTGCTCACACACATCACTCCCTAGGGGCTGCTGGGGTCTTTCAGGAGTGTTAGGGGAGAGACAATGGGCTTATCTCAGCCAAAGTGCCCGTGGGCTTAGGAGGACAGATGACCAGGACCCGGAGCCTGCGGTTCCTTGAACACGCACTCCCGAGCACCAAGGACAGGCATACTGAGCTAGGCAGCCCTATGAAGGGACACGGGCCATGGGCTGGATGGGGCAAGGTGGAATGGGACAATCACCAAGGAAAGCCTGCTGAGGGCAAGATGATGCCGGGTGACTGCCTCAGAACAGGCCAGCTTCTGGCTCACCAGGTGTACCGCCCACGGTGAGGGGGCTGCCCAGGGGAGGGAGCTGGAGCCAAGGCACTAGTACCTTACAGAAGTCGTTCCTCTTGGCAGCCTCCACCAGCTCTTCACCTGCCGGAACACCTGCCTGTTACACTCCAGTGCTGGAGACCTGGACTTTGTGTTGGTGGGTGGACACACAGGTGGCGTGCAGAAAGGGGCTTCGGGGCATGTGTGCTGAGGGCTGGGCTTGTGGTGAACGTGACCCCGGGGACCTTGACAGGTGTGTCTGTGTGAGGCAGAGCATGGCCCCGCCTCCCCACCAACCTCACCCCCACGACCAGGGAGAAGCCTCACCTTTAGGGGGCACAGCATCCCCCAGCAGCAACCTACAAACAGAGTGGGGTGAGATGTGACGTGGCTGTGGCGCAGGCCAGCTGGTCCCCTCCCAGCCCCAAACAGGGGCACCTTTCACTGTTTCAACGGTTTATTGAGTGCCCCCTGCCTGTCGGGGCTGCTCCAGGCACTGGGGATACAGCGGCAAACACGAGCTGGCTCTCAGGGAGCTCACATTCTAGCCGGACCGCAAACAGGTCAACAAATAAATAAAGGATTTTGAGAGCAGAAAGTGCTACGAAGAATAGGAGATGGGGTAGTGTACTTGAACAGCCACGCCAGATGGGGTTCCCCAAGAGACTTCTCTAGGGCGGAAGCCCCCAGGTGGAGGTGTGAATGGGGGCCAGCTCTGCGAGGCATGGGAGGTGGGGAGAGAGGGGCCTCGGGACAGGTGCAGAGCAAGCAAACTTGAGGCCCCGAAGAACCAAGAGGTGATGGGGCTGGACTGTGGTGACGGAGGGGAGGGCAGGCTCGGGCTGTCTTCGGTGGAGTGACCTGCAGCGACCGACTGCGGGGCCCAGGCAGAGGTTCTAGGCTGCGGAGGGCAGGGCTGGAGGCTGGGGAGCACTCGGCCTGGACGAGGGTGTGGCCAGGTGTTGGGGGAGGGTCGACAGGGCTTGCTGGGGGGCCGGGTCTGGGTGGGGCCACAAAGGCTGGCAGCCAGAGTGGGAAGCTGGTGGCAGGGAAGTGGCTGTGGCTGAAGGCAGGGCTCCGGGAGCTGCTGACCCATAGGTGGGACTTCAGGCCCGGGCTGGCGGAGCCCAGGGACTCACCGGGGCGTGGGTGAGCAGGGGGAGGTGGGGAGAGGGGAAGTGGGGGTTGGGAGGTCAGGCCGGGCCGACGCCCCCAGCAGCTCCGGATCCAGGATATAAATCTCGTCCTGTGCGATCTCAGTCACGTAGTTGAGGTGCTCCTATGGGTGGGGAGGCCAGGGCCGAGGGTCAGGGCAGTGGTGGTGGGGTGAGGCGGCCACCATGCTGGCAGATGTGGGGAAGCCTCTGCTATGGGCATGAACACTGATGGAGGTGGCCAGGCGAGTGACTGTGGGCCCCTCTTGTCCTCCCTTGCCCCTCCACTTTCCCTCCACCTGGCCCTCTGGCTCCTGGGCGCTCCAGCTTGCCAGCCCCTTCCCACGGATGAACTTTCGCCCAGGCAGCCTGGCCCTTCGCCAGCAGTGCTTTTTCCTCTGTGTCTTTCCGACGGCACCTGTGCTATGAGGCCCTGCCCCCGCAACCCTGGCAGCAAGCCTTTCCTGGGTACACCGGCCCCCTTTCCCTGGGGCGCTGGCTCCGTGCACTCCAGTCTGGAGGGCAGGGCCACGCCCTATCCACGGACATGGATGAGGATGTGTGAGCCCGCCTGCAGAGGGGGTGCTGGGTGCGCAGAGCAGGACTGTCAGCACTCACCTGGGCCCGGTCGATCCTGTAGAAGCGGCTGGCGGTGGTGGCTGTGGGGAGACACTGGGTTGGCTGCAGGTCCAGGGGGCCCGGTCCAGGCCCAGGGCTTCTGCTGCCCCAACCCAGGACCCCCAGGGAGGAGGCGGGACAAGGCTCGGGACTGCCAGGAGCTGGCCCTTCAGGGGCACTCACCGTCCAGGAAGCACCACTTGGGGGACAGTTTGTGGCACGTTGGGGACTGGGCTCCAGCACCTTCAGGCTCCTGTTGAGAGAATCAAAGGCCAGGGCTGGGTGAGAACGGAACCGGGTGCAGGAGGACATAGCAGGCCCCACCCCTGCCCCTCACCTGCTGCAGCCTCTCGATGTGGGCGCGGCAGAGCTCTAGGTCGCTGTCTCCTGGGACCACCACGGTGCCCAGCGGCACGGCTGGGAAGCAGAGCAAGCGGTCAGCACTGGCCACACCCCACTGCCCTGCCCCTCAGAGGACTCAATGGCTCTCCCGCCCCCAGGCCTCCCAACTCCCCAGCCCCGCACACTGCTCACAGGCTTCCTTGAGCTGCTCCTTGTCGTAGTGCAGGGCCTCGTAGTCGTGCATGCTGACCCTGCTCACCTGCACCTGCAGCTGCTCAGGCACCGGCTGCTGGCTGAGGGTGGGGGTGGCAGGAAGGGGCTTGGCAAGGGCCCTGCCCAGGAACCCACCCAAGTGTCCCCTCCCAAATGCTTTGGGGCAGAGGGACTTTTCGCCCCTTTCCAGTTGGAGAAACCAAAGCTCAGAGGGGGTCAGCGTCTGGCTGTGGGTCCAGGGCAGGGTGGCTGTGTGGGAAGCATACTCGCTGTGCAGGGTGGTGGCGCTGCGCCGCTTGGCCTTCTGCACCATGGTGGCCTGGTTGCGCAGGGCGATGCGGATGCGCGAGGCAGTCAGCTTGCAGGGCTCGCCATCCACCTGCACTGGGATGGCCTTGGATGTGGTGAGCACCACCTCACGGCACTGCGTCAGCCGCTCGCCGTGGCCACCCACCTGCAGCGCTGCCTGTGGGCGCAGAGGGCTCAGGTCAGGCGCCGGGGTGGTGTTGGGGGGGCCCCAAGCTCTGCTCCTGCCAGGGAGGCTCTGGCCAGAATGCAGACACTGACCCCAATGGAGGGGGGAGGGAGGGTGAGAACCCAGTTGGGGGGAGCTGAAGACAGTGTCCCCATAGACAGAGAGGTTGAAAGGTACTCTTAGGTTAGAGAGAGGAGACAGCCCTCAGTCAGAGAAGGGAGGTTTGGTGACCCCCCCCTTTCCATCCTGGAGCCATGCTTTGGGCTCTGTAGGGACAGGGACAGGGCCAAAGCTGAGCCAGGCCTCCAGGCAGGCGCTACCTGGCCTACTCACCAGGGACGTCATGGTGAAGCCGATGACCTCGAGGTAGCCATCGTCGTGCCGCTGCGGCTCGAAGTCATGGTGCTCCCCAGGGTGGCCCCAGGGCATGGTGCCCGCGCAGTACCTGGGGCAGGGGACAGCGCCACGGGCTTCAGAGGGTGGTCCTGCAGGGCGGGGACCACAGGGCCCACACAGAGCCCCCGCCTCACCTGGGGATGTTCAGGAAAACAATGCACTGGGGCTTCAGGTCCTGAATCTTAGGGGTCAGGTCGGTTCCATCACACTGGAGGCAGGAAAAGGGAGGGCGTTGGGGGTACCTGTGAGAAGCCGAGGCGGCCTCCCTCCCAGCTGGGCCTGCCCGCTCTGCCTGCAGCCAGGCCTGCTCACCACCACTCGGATGTGCTTGGCCAGGTCCCTGGAGCTGCCCATCAGGAAGTCGGAGAAGGCTGTCTGTGGAAGGCGGAGGTGTCATTATCTGGCGACTGGGGCCTTTCCTCACCACTGCTGGGCAGGGGTCCGGGGCCTGGTAAACACGGGCAGGGGGTGCGGGAGGAGGGTGCTGCTGGTCTGGCAGATCCCAGGCTTACCCCGGCGTAGAACATCTTGTTCCGAAAGCGGCTGTTGAATTTCTCTGGGTTAGCCTCTGGGTGATGACAAAAAATGGGGGACAGTCAGTCATTCTGGTCCCACTGGGGCTTCCCAGGCTCGGGTAGGGAGGGTGGGCTGGGAATGGACACCTTTCCCTGGGGGTGGGGAGGTAAGGGCTGACCCTCTCAGGGATCCTCCTAGGTCCCTGCCTCCCCAACCTCCCAGGCACCCTTGGCAAGAGACTGCCAACCTCGAGACTCGTGAAACTCCAGGGTGACGTGGGCATCAAAGCCCAGGCTGAAGTAGTTGTTGAAGACGTCCAGAGGCAGCTGGAACAAGGTCAAGGGCTGCCATGAGGGTCAGGCCTCAGCAATGCCTCCCTGCTCCAGGCCACCAGCAGTGCACTTGCTCAGCCCACGTCTTCAGAGGCCTTTCCCACAGTTCTCAAGATCTACCCAACAGCCCTTCCCAGCCCACCTGCCACCTCAGGCTCTGCCCACCCCTCCCCCAAGTGCGTACAGGAGAGCGCTGCAGCCCGCAGGGCTCTCCCCCACCACACTCCTCTTCCCCTGCACACTCCGCAGGAGCTTTGGTCCTGGCTTGTCACTTAGGACAGGGCCTGGCAGGGAACAGGTACTCAGGAAATATTTGCCAAGAGGCTGAATAACACCAGTCTTGTGAGGTGAGTACCATCGTTTTCATAGTATAGATTAAGAAGTTGAAGTTTGGCGAAATGAAGAAACTCACTCAAAGTCCTAGAACAAGCAAGTGGGAAAGTGGGGCCCAGCCTAAGTCTCCTGGGAGTTCCAGACACCGAGGTGTGGAGAGGCCCCCCCCCCTCGGCACCCACTGCCCCGGCCCCGGCTGACCCACCCGGTCAGTGGCGCCCTCGTCACGTTCCTCAGGCCCTGCCTCAGGGTTGGGCTCCGCGCGGAGGTCCCAGCGGTCCAGCTGCACTACGTTCCCCTCCTCCACGTGGGAGAGGATCTTGGACACGGGCTCGTCTGTGTAGCCCTGGTGGGAGGAAGCAGAAACTGAGCCCACCCTGGGGACAGGCTGCCCCTCCACACGACTGCCCCCCACAGCCCCACCCCCTGTGGGCTCTCACCCCGCCCCAGTTGAGGGTGCGGGCTAAGTCGTTGCCAGTGCCTAGGGGCAGGATGGCAACAGGCGGTGGCGGTTTCAAGCGCAGCTGGTCCAGGGTGGAGAGGATCCAGCCAACCTAGAGCGGGCAGAGCAGAAGAGGCCAGGTCAGACCGGCTGGGCCCAAGCCTGGGCCAGGCCTGGGAGAGGCAGGGGGACTCACCGTGCCATCGCCTCCGCACGCCAGGATCCGCAGGTTATGCACTTTGCGGTACATCTCCAGCCTGGGCCCAGGAGACAGGAAAGGGTCAGGGTGCATGGGCAGGACCCTGAGCACCAGGCAAGCCCTTGCCACTGTCCCCACAGAGCCTTGCTGATACTTACGCTTCTTTGGGCCCTCCCTGGCTGAGGTCAAAGACTTGTCGGGGGTTGAGATACCAGAGAAAGGACTGGATGATTTTTGCACCCTGTGGGGGACCAAGAGCCAAGAGGGCCAGGGGAGAGGCAGTCAGAGGTGGCAGGCTGAGATGGGGAGAAGCTCAGGGAGAAGGCTGTGGGAACCAGGCCCAATAAGGGGCAAGGGGTGGAGACAGGATTAGATTTTTCTCAGGATCCCTGGGAGAGAGAGATGGAGCAGAAGTCTGAAATGGAACCTGGGAACACCTGTGGGTTCCAGGGTGAAGAGGGGTGAGAAACTTGACCTCAAACCTCCCCCCAGGCCCTCTGTGAAGCAGAAAGGCTGTGTGTACCTGGTTGCCCCCACTCTTGGGGTTCACGAACACCAGCAGGGGCTTCATGAGGGGGGATGGGGTGGGTCTGATGATGAAGGGTTTCCAGCGGCCCTCCTTGGAGGCAGAGAGAGCCCGTGAGGCTCCTTCCTGTCCTGGAGGACCCTACCCCCAGACTCAGCAATACCCCTCCTGGTGCCCCTCACATGCCACTTCTGGGTCAGCCCTCATGGTGGGCCTGGCTGCACAGATGCAATCTGGATCTGACCTCCCAGCACTTTCAGGGCCCAGAGCCCAGACCGACCCACCAAAGGCTGAGCCGGTGGCACCAGCTCGGGGGCTGGTCTAAGAAATAGGCTCCTCTCTCCTGTCCCCTCCAGCTGCTGGCCTGGCCCCAGCTCTAACCTCGGGACCTTTCTTGCTGGATTTCCTCTTGAAGGATGCTCTCTTTTTCTTCTTGCTTGCCTTGAGGGTGTTCTGCAAGGAAAGCAGGGGCATTGGTGACAAGGTGGGTGGGATGAGTGGCTGGCAGACCCCAAGTGTGCAGGGGTGTCAAGGGTGCAGGCTGCACTCACCTGGGGCCTGCGGGCCCGGAGGATCCAGGTGGGTGGGATGACCACAGCTGCGTGGACACCCAGGGAGCATGGCTCCTCAATCCGCTGCAGCATGAAGCAGGACACCTTGCTGTGGTACTGTGGGGGACCGGGGGGGGGGGTGTTGGCAGCTGAGTTGGGTGGCTGGGCCCTGGGACCCTGGGACCCAGTCCAGTGCAGCACAGAGTGGCCTGTGGGGGGGAGGGGGCGGCACCACTCACGGCTTGCTTGCACCAGGAGCAGCTGATGGCCACAATCTCCTTGCTATGGAAGGTGAACTTCTGCTGGAAGCCCTAGGATGGACAGGGCAGTTGGGGCACCAGGGGCTGGGCCCAGAGCAGGGGCACAGCCCCTCCCCTGTCATCAACCTCCCTCCACCAGGGGAAATGGAGCACATTTTTAAAAATTAAGAAAACTATAAATAAGCCCTGAAAGCAAGGAGGCGGAGCCAGGGGCCAACCCTCTGAAGTTAACTGCAGAGTGGTGGGTGTGCACTTGAGCCCAGCCAGATGGGCCACAGCTACTGCCTGCCTGCCTCAGAGCCCCTCCCTCCCGACCCTGGCTGCAGCCAGGCCCCTGGCCATCCCCTCATGCATGCCACATTTACTGAGGGCCCACTATGTGCCAGATGCTGTGCTGGGCACCAACAGTCAATGGCGCAAAGAGGGACAAGTGTCCTAGACCACTCAGAACCTACACTCACTGAGGGAGACAGACAAGAAGTAAATGAGTAAGTGAACAAAGTCACGGTGGCCAGTGCTTGGGAAGACCACTCACCAAACAGCTGCTGAACTAAGAGTAAGTCCACAGGAGCCTCTGAGGGCTCACCCCGACCTCCAGCAGCCCACATGCCCTGCACTGGAAGGGCCCACCCTCCCTGCTCAGCCAGGAGACTGGGCCGATTGTACACTTCACCTGGCTGAGGGCAAGCTCTGGGACTCTGTCCTCTAGGGACACAGTGCTGGATGGCCCACATGGACCCACAGCATGGGGCCCGGGGGCCACAGCACCCAGACCCAACCTGCCTTTTCTGCGCGGGGCCTCTCACCTTCCCACAGTGCCGACACTTGCCATCCTGGCGCCGCCTGTGTACCCAGTGGTGCCGCACGAAGGTTGGCTGGCGAGGGAGAAGTGTTGGAGTGAGTGTGGGCTGGGGGCAACAAGCCCTGAGCACGGCCTGCACCCCTCAATGTACCAATGTTGAGGAGTGGGGGCTGCAGGAAACTCCTGTGGGTCAGACGAGGGGCTGGAAACTTCCCTCTGTGGCCCAGGGGAGGGTTAGGGCTCAGAGGAGGGACAGAGGCACGTGGGAGCAGGTGGCCCCTGACCCCCACCCCCTCTGCAGGGGGCTGACCAGACCCTCCCCTCTAAGGCCTTCCTGGAACTGCATCCCTTGTACTTCCCTGGGTCCTGAAGCAGCCAGGAAGAGCTGAGCCATTTGCTCTCGGGAGACACTCAGAGATGTCCACTCAAGAAACCTGGGGTCTCCTTGCCCCAAAAATACCTTGGGTACTTACCTCACGGACATTCCTGGACCCTGATTCACGGAAGGATGGCTTACAGCGAAAATTTATCTGTGAAAGATTACAGTAACCACCCAACTGTCAGAACCTCCCTTCAGGGTCAGGCACGTGGCCACCCCCTGCAGGAAAGGGTCACTCAGAGTCCCCCTCACAAGGCAGCAGCAGTCCCTACGTGCAGGGCTCTTAGCACACGAGGCACTCCTGAGGCCCACATGCATCCTGCTGCCTCTCCCCCAGCCAGGAGGGATCTTTCCTTTCCCTGCCCAGTATCTTGGCACGGAGGAGAGACTGGAAACTTCCTGCCCACCTGCCCCGCCAAACAGCACCATGGTTCCCTCCTATATTACCCCTTGACCTCCAGCCTTCCCAAGCTGGGTGCCTGCAGGCACCCCAGTCCTTGCCTGCAGACTTCAGCTGACTGGTCCCTGGAGACTTTTGGCTAATCTGTGAAAGCCTGGTGTGAATGTCACTTTCAGGGATGGTGACAGGTCTATAATGCCTGGGGCTGCCTTTGCTTCTCTTTTTCTAGCGGTCCCTGCTTCACCCTTAGCAAAGTCACAGAGCAGCTTCACTCTACAAGTCAGGGGCCTATGCCCCCTTGTTGATTCCTAGTCCTACTTACCAGTGAGCTGCTCTGGGTTCTGCTGCCCAGGGCACACGGGTTAGCTGCGGTAGCCCTCCCACCCTCTGCCTGGACCCACCCATGGGTGGGGCACCTCCTTATAGAGGCACAGGACCCAGCTACACCCCCAGCTGCAAATAAGGGGTGGACAATGGACTTTGGGAAAAGGTCTCTACAGCAGCAGTGTGTAGGGGACAGAGCCAGATTTGGAACTGAGCCAGCTGCAGGCAATGGCCTCTTCTAAGTGCTAGGCTGGATATGGAAAAAGTGGTATCACGGCCACTGTTCATGAAGTCATTCTGTAGAGCAACAGTCAGTGTGCCCCACTCTGGGCAGTGAGGACACAGGAGCTAATAAAGCAGGAAAGCCAGGACTCAAACATGGGCAATTTGGCACGATGGCGCTTGGCTCTTCCCCACGGCGCACTCTGGGTCCTGCAGGCAACGCGCCTATGCTGTGTGCAGACACACACATGTGCTCCAACAGGGCTTCGGCACCCAAAGGGGAGGGGCAGGAGAGGCCGAGCACCACACTGACCTTCTCCAGTTGCTCGATGCAGGGGGTGTGCACCACGATCTTGCAGGCTGCACACTTCCTCCGAGGCACTGACTTCTGCTGTAGGAAAGAGGGTCCCTGAGGCACCAGGTAATTCCAGCCAGGGTGCTGCTCCAAGGGCAGCAGAGGAATCCTCGCGTCTGCCCCAGCACATCTGCCCTCCATGTGGACCCGGAACCCCCACTATTGACTCCTCTCACCATCCTCAGATGGCTCACAGCAAGGGCTCTCAGGTGGGCGCCCTGTTCCCACCTTGTGCTGGAAGGGCTGCAGCTGACAAACTAGCAGGGGTTCGCCTACAGGCTTCTAGACCTGGCACCACCACCAGGGGGCAGCGTGCTGCACACAGCTCACTCACCAGCATCTTAGCTACACAGTACTGCTCCCCAACATAGCAGAAGTCCCCGGAAACATTGGTCTCGAACCAGATGTGTTCCCCATATGTCGCTGACTCCTAGACCGTGGGAAAAGCATGCTCAGTGCATACCTGCCCAGCTCACCAGTCAGCCCCTGCCCTGGCACCCAACCGTCTCCCCCAAGAGAAACATGCTCCGGCCTTGATCTACTTTGCTCCATCCTGTTTTCCCGGCTGTCCCTGCTCTCCACCACTTGGCCCAAACGTGGCCACCCCAGGTGTGCCCTGACCCCACTAGCCCGTGGGTTCCTCTCACAGCTGCCCACAGTGCCTCTATTCCCAATTGCTCTTGTGGCCCAGAGCCTGGTGGGCACTGCCCCTCCCAGCAGCAGACACTCACGCTCCAGTCCACAGTGCTCCGGATCTGCCGCTCTGGCTCGCTGCACGGGGCCCCGTGAGCAGGAGGCGGGGGCGCCAGGTGCTGGAGGCCTGACTTGGTGATGGCTTTCCTATAGAAAAGGAGATAGCTGTGGCCATCTGAGTGCTTGGCCTCTCTGCTTCCTTCCCTCCCCAACCTGGGACCTCTGCCCTCACTGTGACCTCAACCCAAGGCCAAGACAGGGGCAGCAACAGGGAGAGTAGGGGATGACCTCCCACCCCCCCAGCAGCCCAAGACTGAGAGGATTCTTGGATTCCTGCAGGAGACTCAGCCTTCCTCGCAGCACTTCGGGGGTGCGCTGTTCCAAAGCAGGCTGCCCACAGGCCAGGCAGAGCCTAGAGGCCCTTGACCCAGGGAGGCCGCACCACTGGCCCTGCTAGCTACAGCTATACCTACTCGAGCAGGGCGCTCCAGGCCTGCGGTCCGGCCGACTTGCGCCGCAGGGCTACCTGGCGCCTGCGGGAGAGTGGGCACACGCGGGCGGGCGTCCCGGGGCTAGCCGTGGTGCCTGAGGGTCGCTGCTGGCTGAGCCGACGATAGTAACCATGCAGGCCCCAGAGGGCGCAGTCATATACCATGTTAGCAGGGAGCAGGTGGGAGGAGGCTCGGCGCCTGCGCAGGCAATAGGGCACTGGCAGCAAGGTCCGGGTTCCCTGGTGTCGGGGTGGCCCTGGTGTCTTGGTGCCTTGCTGGATGGTACTCAATGCTGCAACTGTCACGTCCTCCTCCTGGACCCCCTCCTCCTCATTCATGCCCACAAGCCCAGCCAACAGCAGGGGTGCACCCAGAAGCTGAGCCCCAACAATGGCAGGCTGTGGGGTGGGCACCTCACCCACGATGAAGCGGGGGTTGCAGGTGGGGGGTGTGGTGCTGGAGCGGCGTCGGCGGCCGGTGCCCCGGGCCTGCATCCCACAGCCCAGGAGGCAGCCCTGGGTCTGTGCACTGGAGCGGCGTCGCTGTGCTAGCGAGGAGGAGGCCTGCCCAGCGGGGGAGCGGCGCCGCGCCTTGCCCGTAGGCAGCCCCACGCCACTGGGCCTCCGCTGCCCCTCTCCGAGGCCTGGTGCCATCCGCTGGAAGTGTCTCTTAAAAAAGGTCTCCATGCAGGGGCAGCTGGGTGCCTGTTGGGCACAGAGACCAGGAGCATCAGGAGCTGGGCTGGGCCATGGCCCGTCTTATGCCCAGGAGCCAAGTCATGGCCTCTGCCCTTTGGGCTGAGAGGAGACATTTGGAGGAGGGATGACTGTGGCTTCCATCTCAATAAACAGGGTGTTTGAGGCATCAGGGAACCCTCAGGGGAGCACCCATTGCCTACTGCTGGGAGCCCTGTGCTCTGCACAGTTCCGCCTCCGGGCTGCTCCAGGAGTAGTGGGTAGGAGGGGCTTCCGGCTATGCAACCCACCATCCCTGGTCCAGGCACCATAATCCAGCAAGTCCTGGCCTAAAGGACTTCGACTCTGGCCTGAAGCTGACAGAAGAAACAAGAAAAAGGAAGCTGCAAGTCTGGAATTCTGGGTTCCAGTTCGGACTTGGCCAAGACAGACTGAGGGGCAGAGGGGCTTTCCTTCTCATCAGGTCTTTGTTTTGCCAGAAACAAGGGGAGAGTTAGGTTTAGGTGCCCCCCCCCCCACCCGACATGGCGCAAACCAAGCATGACAATAAAACTAGGCCCTCTGAACAGGAACTCAGTCCTGGTGAGATGCCCTGACTTAGCCCTGGTCTTGGTGTTAGGCTGAGAGTGGCATTTACCAGTGGAGAGGGTCAGCGGTCAGCCTCAGGGAGAGACGCCACACTGTCTCAGTCATGGCTTCAGATTGGAGGCCGAGAGAGAGAGCTGCCTGGGTTCTGGGTTTGCGCGCACGATGGCCTTTGCAGGGCTGCTGGTCAGGGCTGTTCTGGCACCAGGCTGCTCTGTCTCACTTAGAGGCGCAGCGTGGACACCCCATGTACAAAGGTGCCGGGTGACGTCTGGAACCCTTCCGGCTCTGCTCCTCAGGGCGCCGGTGAACCACACCTCATCCAGGGGCCAGTGCTAGGAGCCCCAGCTCTCCATTCCAGACACTGAGCTGCCTTGGGCCACCTCCACAGAGGCGGGACCCATGGCAAGCATCCTCGCTCAAACCACCCTCCCCAAACTGTCCTAACTGAGTGCTCCACTTCCTTCACCAGCTCACCTGTTCCCACCGCCCCTTCCTCACAAGCCACTTGTCTTTCCCTGACCTGGGGGAATAGCACGAGGCCGGGCATTGCTTCAGCGGGGCGAGGCCTCCCAAGTGCCCAGGGATGCTGTGTCCCTCCATTGGGTGGGTGCCCTTCTGGGCCTTGGCAGCCACAGGGAGGTCTGAGTCAGGGCCAGGAGCCATCTGCCCAGGGCTGACAGAAATCAGATGTTGTGGGGGAGTGCCTGACACATGCTGGGAAGCAACGGGCTTGAAGAGACAGGTGGGCTACACATCCAGTACTTACTCATCACCCACTCAGTCTTTCACCTGCTGCCATGTGGGGACAGGACATGTCAGGCTGGAGCCCTGCATGGGGACAGGGGCTCTGAAGGGGAGGCGGGCTGGGGCTGAAGTCTCTGAGCTCTTGAGGTCAGTGGGCAGTGCGGGCAGCCTTGCCTGGTGAAGCAGTGTTTGGGGCTCCGCTCTCTGCCTGTTCCAGCGCCAGCCCCTGCTGGTGGCGGGAAAGGGCAGGGGGTGAGCACTGTGAGGGAGAGCTCTTGGCTGCCTCCTAAAATTGACAGCATCCCAGGGACACTGACTGAGTGCCCGGTGTGTCAGGCTCGCGTGGAGCACTCGTGAGCACGGGTACCGCTTCATGAACTGCAGCGGCCCTAAAGAACAAGCGCTGGTTCCCGCTGTGCTCCTGAGGGGAATTGGAGGCTCGCAGAGGTGACCCGCCCACAGCCAGTCAGCGTGCGGCCCGGGTGGGAGCCGGGTCTCTTGGATGGTAAAGCCTGTACCCAGGGGGCAGGAGAAGCAGGGTCTTTCCTCTTGGGCCATGAGGCTGGGACTAAGGTGGAATGGGACAGGGAAGGGGCTGTAGAACCAGAACGGCCCCACTTCCTGAACACCCACCACGTGACAGGCCCTGGGCTGGGCACCTGGCATCCTGTCTGACCCCACCAGAAGCCTGTGAGGCAGGCAGGACCACTGGCTCCACTCGAACGATGGCAAAACCGAGGCTTGAGGGGGTGCAGTAATATGCCCAAGGTCACACAGCTGGTCAGTGGCACAGGACTGGGACCAGAACCCCCGCCTGCTTGACTCGAGGTCTGCTCTGCACTGGGGAAGAGAACCCTGAAGGCCCAGCGGCCTGCTGCTACCAGGGCACTGGCTTGCCAGCACTGTCCCTGGTGTCAGCTTTCCTTCCTAGTCTGGTCAGGCTGCTCTGTGACAGCTGCACAGCCTGCAGATTAGTCACCCGGACACACCGCCTGATGCTAATGTCACCCAGAAAACAAAAGGCCACAGTCAGTGGAGATGGGGGGAGGGGCGGCGGGCGCTGTGGCAGCGCTGAGGGCTGGCCGGCCCGCTGCCCCAGACTCACACTAACAAGGGGGGCCAGCAGAAAGAGGTTGCAGGCACACCCCGGCTCACGACATGACATGTGGGTGGCTCTCTCAGCACTCCGACCCACACGCTACCGGGCAGCCCCGAGGCCACATCTGTCCAGGAGTCTCCTCAGCTACTGGAGAGCACGGTCACTCCAAGTGGGGAGCAAGGTGGCCAGGCCGGGGCTGTAAGGCCACGTGCAAAGCTGACCCCTCACAGGCCTCAGTTTCCTTATTTGTCCAAGGAGGCTGCTAGATTGGTTGCTTTGCCATTTTCTGACAAGCTCTCCGCCTGGGCACCCAAGCTTCTGTGTTCCCGATGCCCCCTCCCCCTCAGAGGCCACGCTTCCTGTTCCTCTGGTCTCCATAGAAACTCTGTCCTCTGGTCAGCAACTGCCTGACTCCTGACTTCCTAACTCTGCTGAGGCTTCTCTTGGGTCTGGCCAGAAGTCCAGCCTGGCTTCAGGCCTGTCCCCGCTTCGTCCCTGCCTGGACCTGGAGCCTCTGCACAGCACAGCTCTGAGCTGCAGCTGCTGCGCCCCTCACGCCTATACCTTCTACGCACCAGAGGGCCTCACAGGGTTCTGATACTGACAGCAGAGCCACTGGCAGCTCCTCAGCCTCCCAGCGTGGGGCCTGGGGGAAGCCTGTCCCAGCTGGAGAAGATAGCACGGGAAAAGCCTAGTGGGCCCATTAACCTCCAGCTGGCTGTCGGGGGCCCAAGGACACAAGACGCTGAGGGGGAGCTGTGCATGGCGATGTGTGGCCATGCACCTGGGCGCTGCTGCAACAGTCAGCAGGGAGAAAGTGGCCGGGGCTCTCGGCCTGCGGCCCAGGCTGCCTCACTCCATGTCAGCCTCAAGTGGGAAAGCCTGAAGGCTTCGAAACCCTGTGTCCGCCATTTCTATTCTGGGCTTGTCAGCCAACCTTCTGAGTCTCCATGTTCTCATCTGCAAAATGGGATGACACCACAGAGCCCAGAAGGTTGGTAAAAGGGGCATTCTGACCAGATGACGGAGCAGAGCACCTGATGGTGCAACAACGCCTGACAGGAGTGGGGCCACGGCAGAGCCCACACCCACAGCGGACGCCAGGAATGTGGGTCGTGCCACCCCCTAGAGCTTGTCTCTGCCCGTGGCGGGGGTGGGAGCCCAGAAAGGGAAGCAGGAGGACCCAGGGTGGCCACCACCCACCACATGAGGAACAGAGCCCGACAGCCAGAGCCACCTGGGTGTCTGCTCCTGCTACAAGGGACATCTGCTGCCCTGGGCACCAGGCCTGGCCCCCAAGGACTCCCTGCCTCCAGAGGTGCTGGCACAAATCCCCTGTGGGGCTCAGCCACAGGGCCCACTCCACACTGCAGACAGGGCCCGACTCACAGCAGCCCCCTCCGGCTCCCAGGTGGGAACAGCTAGAAGGGAGGCCTGCCTGGGGGCTGGTGAGGTAGGGTCCCAACTTCCCCACTTCTACTCACTAAGGGGATCCTGCCAAAGAGAAAACAAAATAAAACAAAACAAAACAAAACAAAGGTGCACGGTGGGGAGCAGTGGGCCCATAAGGTAAAGGAGGCAACAGGGCAGTGATGTGTACCTCTGCAGGGTCTGCTCTGGCTGGGGGCAGGCACCCCCTTCACCTTCCTTTTCCATCAGCTTCAGGAGCCTTTCTAGGGATGATGGTGCCTGGGCCTACCCTGACCCCCTCCCCAGATCCACCCAGACAGAGGCAGGAGGGAGGAAGCAGAAGGCAAGGAAGGGTTGGGGGAGCCCCCTTTGACCTGATCTGAAGGCACGGCAGCAGGCAGGAGGTGGGCGAGCAAGTGGGGCTGGGGTCCCTGAGGGCAGGCGAGCCCTGGCTCTGGCTCCAGCTCCAGGCTGCCAGCCTCCGGCTGAGCAAGTCCTAGTTTGGAGAGCCAGCCGCTGTGGCTGCTCCTCTGCACCCTCCCCCTCGCCACTCTCCTCCCCCCAGCTGAGACAGACAGCCGTTATGAAAATAACCCGATTGGTAACCGACTGCACTTCCTCTCCCAGTGGTGGCTCCAGGCCCTGCAGCTAGCAGGAGCAGGGGTGGGTGGGCAGATGGAGGGACACACGTGCGTTTACACACACACACACACACACACACACACACACACACACACACACGCACAGCCTTGCCTACTGGATTCTCTTCCCAAAGTCCCAGAGCCAGGTAGAGTGACAGCCTCCCCTCCACCAGTTACTGCGCAGCCATGCCTCAGCTTAGGAGTGGGGTAGGGGGAAGGTCTGGGGAGAGAGAAGGGGCATCAGGCAGGCTCCTCTGCTGGCCACCTAATGCCCTCTCACACCCACTGGATGGAATTTTTGGAGTCTGAGCAGTGTCTGATATAGCTGCACACTGGCCCCAGAAAAAACATCCCACCACAAACAGTGTATGTTGAGAGGCTCGCAACCTACAAAGCCCTTTCTGACAAGCGTTATCAGATGGGAGGCTGGCAGCTCCCCTGCAAGGGCAGCCGTTCTGTCCCAGCGAAACCGACAGGCCCCCGAGGCTGGTGGCTGAGTCGGGACTCCCTGGCCTGGGTCTCCGAGCCCTGCTGAGAGGGCCTGTCAGCGCTGCCCTGGCTTGTGTCCAGGAGAGTCAGGCCCACAGCACACCCACCCTGCCCAGAAGGCCACTGCCCCCTTCCGCTGCTGGCTCCCCAGAGTGCAGAGTGGTAGCTCTCAAACCTCCTGGTCCTAGTACCCCTGTAACACTCTTGAAAGTTTGGGGACCCACTCTTGAAGGTCCCCAAAAGGCTTTGTTTATCCAGGTTATAGCTATTAATATTTACCATGTTAGAAATTAAAACTGAGAACTGTTTAAAATGTGCATTAATTTGTTTAAAAATAAGCCTATTACATGTTAATGTAAATAACATACTTTATGAAAAATAAACTACATTTTCTAACACAAAAACAGTAGCGAAAAGGTTGGCATGTTTTGATTTTCGCAAATCTCTTCAATGTCTGCCTCAGTAGAAGACAGCTGGATCCTCACGTCTGCCTGTGATGAACGTTACAATACGCTATGTTGGTTGAAGTAGGTGAAGAAAATTCTGCCTCACACTGACTGCAGTTAGAAAAGGAAGGATTATCTTAACAGCCTTTTCAAGCAGTTATGGATATTCTTTGCTACTACATAAAAATACGACAAGTGGTGGTTTCTTAAAGGTTAGTGGCTACGTGGAATCTGAAACCCACAAACTTTTCACTGCTCTGTCTTGCATTTTGAGTCTTGTAACATCAACCCTCAGTCACCGGAAAATGTTGCTTTACTGAGTTATGAAGATCTTCCAAACGTTGATACATTTCATTATACATCATAAAAAAAATATCATACCTGCTAACAATCACTACTGATCTCATTAGGAGACTTGAAGTCTTGGGAAGCTAGCTGTCAGCTGTCTACCATCCAGATAGTGGATACAAGGTTTCCAAAATCTAATTTTCACTCAAAAGCTCACTTTTTATCAGTAGCAACAAATACTGATACTGTTTTTGAAGTGACAAGCTCACTCCATTCATTTTGAGAAAACGTCTGCTGAAGACCTATCTCCGAGGGGTTTTGTCTGCCAGGTGCTCTTTCAAGTTAAAATGGTGTTCCTTAAAAAAAGGGACTGGCACAGCTTACACAAGTGCTTTTCAAGACCACCATTATAGTTTGGAGTGCCTCATGTACACCTCACATTTGTTCACACAGAATATTTAAAAAGACACGTACTCAGGGATCTACATAAAATCAGTATCTTTTACTGCATCTTTTGTTGTCGTCGTGAGTGTGGCGTGAAGGAGACCACGGCTACTAGTTCACATTGGGGCTGCTGCCCTGATCTGTGCCGAGGCTCCAGTGGTTTTTCCACCACCGCTTCCGCACCATCAGCAGAGACATGAACACAGCGAAAAGGGCACAAGCCACGGCAGATCTAAATGTATCATTAGGAGAATTGGTTGTTTTGACCTCACCAACCCCTAAAGGATCCAGCTCCCCTCTCCTCCAGCCCCCTGACCACACTTGGAACCCCTGATCCAGCATACATTCCAAATCCTCCAGTCGGGCAAACGTGGCTTCTGCAGCGTGGCGCTAACTCAGCCTCCTATGCCTGGACGCAAACCCTTGGTTCTCACCAAGCCACCTTGTTCTCTGTACCCCCACGTGGCCATGCCTGAGCTCACTGCTGTGTTCCTGCACACGGCCTACCTCCTGCCTGGAACACTGGCCTCCTTCCCCATCTCACACCCAAGTCCCAACTGTTCACAGCTGACCCAGCCGAGAATACATCCCTCCCGCTGATAACTTCACACTACCCATTTGCTCCTCTACCCTTGGACTCCTGGAAGTCCTGATTCTTCCAAATCCATATGCCTTGTTCTTCCTGCCCACCAGACCACAAGCTCCTCAGGGGCCAGGGACAAGACTGACGGCATTAGGTATGCTGGCCCAATGCCTGGTAGTGAGTCCAGTGTTTACCACTGGTTGGCTCAGGAGGAAGGAACAGGGAATTCCGCTGAGGAGGGGCCAAAGTCGTAAGGGAAGAGAAGGACTTCCTCCACCCTGGGTACCGCACCCAAGGGCTGACCACAAGACCCTGGCTGGACCAGACCACTTCTCTTTGTCAGGTACAAAGGGATGGCAACAGCTTTTGTTCCAATAGCCACCTTCCTCTCATCTCCCAAGGATCTGAAGAGAGACAGGTGAGGCCCTTTTTGGGCCGAATGACATTGCCACTCCATGTTCTCTGTGGCTTTCCGTATGAGACCTGGACAGGAGGATTTGGTGACATGAAGTCACAGGTTGAGGGTGGTGGGCATGGAGGGGCAAAGAGGGGTTGCCTCAGATGCTTGGGAGCTGGGTGAGGGCCCTTAGCTCTGAGCTCCTTGCTGAGACAGTCTCCCCTTCATGTCCTGAGTCCCTATGAAGGCCAGGCTCCTGGCAGGTCCTGGAGAAATGTTTGTGGAGCAAATAACTGATGTGACCATTGGGCCACTTGTGACCCAGGATGGCTATGAACATGGCACAACACAAAATCGTAAATTTTCTTAAAACATGATGAGATTGTTTTGTGTCACAATGTATTTAATGTGTGGCCCAGGACAACTCTTCTTCCGGTGCGGCCTGGAGACGCCCACAGGTACAATGCCCCTGCACCAGAGCCTCCCCTCCAAGCCACCCTCCCACTGCTCCCAGAATTCACTCTGTAGCACCCACATACCCAGGACCGGGCCCCTCCTGTCAGCTGAGCACGATGCAAAGACCTGGGCCTGGCAGTCACTAGGTCTCTCAGCCCCCTCCACCACCCTTTCGTACGTTCCTGCCTTTTATTTGACAAATAGATAGCTCCCTTGTGCCAGACACTGTTCTGAGAGTTTTGCAAACATTAACTCAGTTTCAGAAAGAAATATTACTTTCCTTGTTTTACAGATGAGGAAACTGAGGCATAAAAAAATAAAATAACTAGCCCACAGTCACACCGCTAGTAAGTGGCACAGCTGGGACCCCCACTGAGCAGTCTGCTCCAGGTCTGCGCTCCTGCCCCCCCACCTCGGCATGCATCTGTCAAACAAAGCACCATGGATCTCCTTGTGCCTGTGCACTTGGCACCCGGTAGTCTCTCTACCAGGAATGCAGTTCCCTCTTCTGCTTAGTGAACTTGCCTTCATCTATTTCCTCTTGACTTTGCAAAGTTGGCTCAGACATTGGCTCTGCTGGAAAGTTCTCCCCAGCTGCCTTTCCCAAAGGGTTAGCTGCTCCCACGCTCAGGTCCTCTCTTGGTTATTCTAGGCCATTGGCGCTGGTTTACACGTCCGTATCCCCAACCAGACTGTGAGCCCCTGGGACTTGTACTGCTTGTAATTGCATCCCCAGAGTCCAGAAGTGCTGGAAGTGGTTTGCAGAGTGAATGGAGGGAAAAGTGAATGGTCCCGGCTCAGCCTCATGGATCAAGCTGAGAGCAAAGGGCTTCAGGCCAGCACAGTGACCCAGCAGCCAGCCAGCTCCTGAGGCCTTCCTGCCAGCACCAGGTGGGCAAGCTGCTGGTCTGGGCTGAGCTCTTGCATCTCAGAGGCACACGCCGAAACCGACCCCTCATGGGGTTGGTCTCCCTCAGAGTATCCCAAGCCCCTAATGGGAGTGTTACAAGCTCTCTTCTGGCCCCCACGTCCCTCTTCTATAGTGATCAGCCTCTCTTGTTGCCTTCTCCTCTGTCTGCTGCAGGCTCCCATTCCCCATCTGTCAGGAGCAGCATCCCCCCATCCCTCATGCAAAATTTAACCACCCTCCCAAACCTGATCATGTTGCTCCCTTCTCCATCCTCTAGAAGATCTTCTCACAACCAGCTGTCAGCCCCTGGGGACCAACCCTGTTCCCAGGCTTCCATGTATCCCACATAGGGGTTTTTCCCACTGGCTTTGAGGCAGAAACTGTGCCAAAAATCTCTCCGAGTGGTCTTTTCTAAGGATTTGGATTCAAAAGCCCAGAGGGGCTCTGCCTCTGATAAGCTATACAACCTCAAGCCAAGTCTCCTATCCTGTCTGAGCCTCAATTTCCTCATCTGATAAGTGGGGGGAATACCTGCTATGTCTTCCTTATGGGAGTGTTGCAAGCTTGAAAGAGAAAGTGTGTGTTCCTGGTAACCAATTCCTCAGTTTACCAAAACTTTAAAGAAAGAAACGAACTCCAGAGGCATACGACTTAGGATCACCACTTTGGAGCACCATTTGGCAACAACTATCTAAGCTGAAGACACGCCATCCTCTGAGCATGCACTGGTGGGGAGAACGCACAAGGAGACATGTGCCAGAACGGTTTCTGAAGGACTGCTTGCAAGGGCAACACAACGGCCAACAACCTGGATGCCCACTGACAGGACACCGGGATAAAACTTTTTGTAAGCTGTGCACTTACAAAAAGGAGTAGTATATGGCAGTTAAAGTGGGTTTGCTAGAGCTGATGTTTCAAGATGGTTAAGTGTCCAAAACAATGGGAAAACCTAAACTCAGAGTATATTCAGTACAAGTGCATATAAATATAGTGGGAAACCATGCAAAACAGTACTATATATTGCTGTGGATGCGTACCTATGTAGGGAAGAATTTTAGAACAGCATGGGAATACAAACACACACAAGGATCAGGCCTGTGGTCTCCTGGGGGGGGGGGGGCAGGCATGGGGGCCTCCAGCCCTATCTAAGGCAAACATGGCATAGTGGTTAAGATCTAACCAAGCTAACTGGTGGTATGATATTACTCTGAGATTTTAAAAGAAGATTTTATTAATTTATTTTTAGAGAGAGGAAAAGGGAGGGAGAAAGGTGGAGAAACATCATTGTGTGAAAGAAACATTTATGAGTGGCCTCTCACGCACCCCCAGCCGGGGACCAGGACTGCAACCCAGGCATGTTCCCTGGAAGGGAATCGAACCAGCAACCTTTTGGTCCATGGGATGATGCCCAACCCACTGAGCCCCACCAGTCAGGGCTACTCTGTATACTTTTCTAATTGCAAAATACTTAATGCTTTAGAAAATATTTTAAAGTCATTTTTAGAAAGACATCTGGGGGAATGACAGCTCTCTGAAGCTGCCATGGGTCTCCCACGGATGGCACGGAACCGAATGTGTTCCTCACACTGTCTGTTAGTAGAAACCCCATGTCGTGGAACAGGAAGGAAGGTCTCCCCCTAAAGGATGCCTTCCAGAGGAGGGCAAGTGGGTGGCAGGTTGTATCAGCGGGGTGTCTGTGTGGGCTGGAGAGCAGGAACCAGCTTGCCCCCTTTCACAACCGCCCCCACCTCAGTGAAATGTCAGCAAGCTGGGGAAAGGGGGCGGATAGACAGGCAAGCTGTTAACCCAGGAGATGCTGGGGCGTGGGTGGCCCAGGCTCCCAGACAGCTATTTTGGCATGTGCTGCGACTAGGCTCAGCCTGGGCAGGGGAAGGGCCTCTAAGTGGGAGCTCTGACTGGTGCTCTGCCAGGAGCAAGGGGGAGGAGGCCGCCGAAAGCAGAGGGGGAGGGCTCTGGGGCCCACGCTCTCTTTTCAGACCTCTCACTGTGAGGTGCTGGGTGCAGACAAGGCCTGTGCCCTATGCTCCCCTCCTGAGCACCTCTTCCCAGGCTGCAGGCCATCCTCTGACCCCAGGGTGATCTCTGGGGCTCCCTGAAACACATCCCTTCAGTCTTCCACTCCCTGCACTTTGAAAGCAAAAGAAAAGGTCACAGACTTGCCCCTCCACTCCAGATCCAGCCAGGGAGCCACACAGCTAGTCTTCCTACTCAAGCATCTCCCCCAGCCCAGCCTTGCTCCCCCGGAGGTCAGGATCCCAGTGAGAGTTCTCCCTCAGGGTCCAGGAGCAGATCCCTGCGTGGGTCTTACTCCATTCCCACATGAGACAAAATTTCTCACTCAGTCTCACACCCTTTGCCAGGCCCCACCACCTTGGGGTGGGAAAATTTAAAAAAGGAAGAAAAGAGTGCCAGTGAGCAGTGCAGCCTGGAGTCGTGCACACAGCCTTGGGTCTGGGCTCCAGGGAGAGCTGTGTGATCCTGGGCCATGCCCCTAACCTCTCCAAGCCTCAGTTTCTCCTCCATAAAATGGGAAGAAAAACAACTGACTATAAGGTTGTTGTGAAGGTTACATGAAACTGGATTTCAAAGCTTTTGACAATTGTTATTTGCCAAAGAAAGCTGTGCTGGCACACCAACTCACCTGGATGCAGGGGCGTATGGAGGTGGGGGGGAGTGCCCATCTCTGCCTCCCCCTCCAGGGCCCTGGTCTCACTCAGACCTGCTCTGCATCACCTAACTTTGTCTCTGGAGTTGCAGCTGTGGAAGGAGGCAGAAAGGAACGATGGCAGAATGATAGCCATTGGTCACTGTGCTGGCCTACCCTTTCCCCAAATGAAACCGCCATCCAGGTCCCGTGCTGCGAGCCATGGAGGAAGCAATCCAGGGGAGCAAAAACTGAGTGCTTGGTACCACTCAGGCGTGTGCCCCACTAATCCTACCCAGGAACAAGGGGAGCTGGTGAGCCTGGATGCAGGCATAGCGGTGCCCCTTCTTATCCACACTGTCCCCTCACATGCTGACTTAGATAATTGCTCAGGTGGCAGTAGCAGCCTCCAGAAGGAGGCAGAGGGCAGGTTGAAACATGCCAGATTAGGATTTCTCAGAAAGCAGGAAAGGCTTTGAGGTCCTGTGACATGATACAAACTGACCTAACCCTGGAGTCAGGCAGGGGACTGGCACTGGAGTTCCGGATAAACCTAGCCAGCTGTGAGACCTTGGCCCAGTCAAGGCCACCTCACTGGGACTCAATCTTCAGGGAGGAGGAGGGGTTGGGCCAGGTGACCAGGAAGCTCACGCTCAACCTGCCTTCTGCTACATTTGATTGGCTCCACCCTGGTAGCCAGAGTATCAGGTAACTCACAAGTAGGAGGTGTCTGTAGGTCCACCCACAGACAGTCTTCGGTGCAAGTGGATAGCAGGGAAGGAGAATCTCTCCTTCCCTGCTGTCCCCACAATGGTGGCTGTTGCCCCCTTGTGTTGCTATGGGATACTGCAAGGCAAGTTCCTAGTCAGCTTCTGGACCTTGAAACTCTTGTGTTTGTGAAGAGGGGACCTCTGCTTCAACTAGGGACCAGCACAAGTCAAACCTCTGGGCAGGTGGGCCCACTCACCTCCTCTTCTGCTTGGATGGTGACTGGTGAATCCTGGAGAGGGCTCCAGGAAGCCAAGGAGGGCAGACCTGTTTCTTTCTACTGTCCACCTCCAACTGTCCAGAGCCTAGACTTTCTCTGACTAGGGTCACTTAGTCCTTCCTCTGCCTTGCCTGGAAAGACACCCACTCTTGTGTTCTCTTTTGCCAACTTGAGAGTCCTGGGCAACTTCGCATCCTGAGAGTTGACTTTCCTGGAGCATGGCACACAGAGAAAATGATAAGAGTTGCCCACCTCCTCCTGGACCTGTAAACCAGAGACGCTGGCGGGTGTGTGGCAGCAGAGGGAAGACTGCAATAGTCCTATTCTACCTAGTTCCCCGACCTTGGCCAGCTCTGCACTGGCACACGACATTACACAGGGAGCAGGCTAAGTGAGGTGAACCGATGCACAGCTCAGCCACTGAGGCCATTTTTCTTCCCAAACTGGTGGGAACCCAAGGACTCTCTGTCTTGCACCTGCCTCCCTTGGTCACCTGGGCCACTCCCAATATAAACCTGAGCAAGACAAACCACTCAAAGAGGCTCCTTTTGCTCCAGACATGCCGGCGCCACAAACAGATATTCTCATCTCTGAGTGTGAGGCATCCCCTCTCACTCATTGCAAAACCACCCCGACCTGGGACTGCCTCTGCTCAGGCTGCCCAGCAGGCACCCTCTGCCTTCCTGGACTCAGGGACCATGCTCACTTGGGGCCATGTGGCATCACCTCTAAATGGGACCTATTGTTTCAAACTTGTTCCACAGGTGCATTTCCTGCCCTCGGGGAACGGATGACTTTGAGCACTAATGAAGGGCAGGGGTGGCAGAGCCAGTGAGCCGGCTCCCAGGGACTCTACAGGCTGAGACACCTATGTCTAGATGTTTAAAGGGCCAGGCAAGTTCTGATGCCCCTAGGGTACAAAGCCAGCTCATCCACAAGCTGTGTGACCTGTGCAGGATCAGGCTGCCAGGACCAGGTCAAAGGATAAGCACGTGTTCCCTCCAGTGGGCTCTGGAGGACAAGGAGGGGACAGAGCCAACGTCCCTCCTCTTCTGACTGACCACCCCTTAGGCCAGTAGAATGTGAAAGGTAAGCATGGAGGAAAAGCCAGATGTCTGGGACTCGGGCAGGGCCCATACCCCCTCTTCCGGGAGGGGGCTGGTGGTTCCCAGCAAGGACAGGAGAGGTGGGATGGAGCTGGGGAGAATCATGACTCAGCTTTGTGTCTCACTGGGATTAAGAAGGAGACAGGGCAAGCTGCTCCCTAGGTTTCAAGAAGGTGAAGCCAGTTGTGAGGGGCTGAGGTGGACTTTAAGGAAAAGCCTCTTGAGAAAGATGCCAAAGAGGCTGTTCAGAGACTGTTCTACCCAACTGGACCAGGGAAGCAAACACTGAGCTGCCCAGGTACCACCGCTGTCCCTCCCAAGCCCTCAGCTGAGAGTGCTAATTGGTTATACAGAGAACTTCCCCACTGAGCTGAGATCTGATGCAGACTTCTCAACACCAATTCCGCAGCCACTACCAAGGTATGCTATCCTTGAGGCTTCCTTCTAGCCACTGTCTATTCACTCATCATGTCCCTCAGCCCCCAGGTTTGAGGTGTGTATGAGAGGGGACGGGAGGGGAGCAGGATGGGGGAAAGGCAGAAGGTAGACACCCAATGAGAAACAAGAGCAGGTTAAGAATGAGCATAGAGCCTGGGGAAAAGATGAAGGGGTGGTTTCAGCTGGGGCACTGGGGACTTTTGCCCGAGACTGATAACCAGTAAAGGCGGCAGGACTAACTAAACAGTATTAAAGAGGCAGTACCCAGGTCAGGTGCACTGTTCCAAATGCTTGTCCTCGCCGCCCAGCTCCCCCTGCCATCAAAGCGAAGGGAGGAGGTCAGCCCCGGTGTGCATGTGATTCTCTGAGCTCCCAGGCCTGCCAGGGAAAACTCTTGTCCTCCACTGCCCCCTCCCTGGCTCCACTGGGTTTTCCAAGTGTATTCATTTCTGAATGCCCCACTGCCCCGACACAGGGCTACCACACAGGGGGCATTCCCTATGTGCTTCTGGAGGTGCCACAGGCCTTCTTCTCATTAAACATCCTCCTGGATCACT
The DNA here is from genome assembly GCA_004027475.1 of Anoura caudifer. Classification (NCBI taxonomy): domain Eukaryota; kingdom Metazoa; phylum Chordata; class Mammalia; order Chiroptera; family Phyllostomidae; genus Anoura; species Anoura caudifer. The sequence continues at coordinate 116,740 of PVKU01004517.1, read as the reverse complement.
TAGCAGCCCCACAGTGATGTAATACTGTGGTTCGCAAACTTGGTAGCACATCAGAAACACTTGGGAAGCTGTAAAAAAAAGTCCACATCCTACCTCCAGTCACACATGCCAAGGGTAAGACCTAGGGATTTGTATTTCCTACAGGTCTCCAAGTCATTGTGACGTTGTTTGAGAACCTGATATAGAAAATGGCGTGCGGGTTTTGGAATCAGACTAGAGTTCAAATTCTATCTCTGCCTCTTTTCTATATGACCCTGGGAAAACGACTTACGTTTTTTGAGCCTGTATTTTTCTCATCTATAAAAATGTTGAAATAACACCTACCCTGCTTATTTTAGAGAATTATGTAAAGGTATTTGTTGGTTTTCTTGCTTCTTGTTCTTTCTCCTGAATGTGCCTGAGGTCCTTACATCCACAAGCCTGTGCCCTTCAGAAGGGGCACAGCACGGGTCGGAAAAGCCCCAGACTTGGTACCCTGTGGGCAGGGACAGGAAGTCTCCGGCACAGCCCCTCCCTCCCCCTCTGAAGCCCGTGAACACTGGAGGCTACATCCTGCAGGGTTGGGTGTAAACTGCTCGCTCCATCTTGCAGCGCTTTGGGTGACAAAACAAGAGGTAGTGGAAGCTTTGCGCCCGTCCCCATTTCATATGACATTGAAGTCCCCGTGGCTTCACAAGAGCACATGGAGCTCCATCTGCCAGTGTGAGGCTCCAGGCCTGTGGGTGTGCTTGGCAACACAATGCAGGTGCAAAGAGCAGGGCCCTGGCTAGGGTGAGGCTGGCGGAGGGCAGAGGTCAGCGCTACAGGGATGCCAACTAGCACAACAGGAGAAGAATGCCCACATTAGTGGTGGTAAAGTCTACCCTGGGAAGAGACAGGGTAGAGCTCAGGGGGGCCAAATGCCAAAAAAGCCTGGGCAACTAAAGAAAAGTGAGCGGGAGGCCTTGGGCAGACTCCAAGCGGTCAGAGTCCAGTGTGAGTTGGCTTTGGGGTCCTTAGCTGATTGGCCACAAGCTCCCCAGCCACTGGAGGGCAGGGGGCAGTCAGGAGAAAGTCCAGAGAGCCAGGTGGGGTACTCACGGGGCTCCACCCTCCCTCACCTTACACAAGGGCTGCAGCAGCAGGAAGCGGCTCCCAGCCAATTCAGCACACATGACACCAACCGCCTGCACTCAATCTTTCCACACCCTCCCCCGGTTCCTCACCAGGGTCTTGGTCAAAGCCCTGTTACTGGCACAAGATGGTGACATTTGGTGTGCTGGAGGGGGCAAGATGGAGCTTGAACAGTCAGCACATATTCCAGACTGCAGCCCACCCCATCACTTTTCCAGAAAGGAAGGACTGAAATGTAGGGGCAAGGTCCCTATGCCTAGCAGAGACAGAGGGTGGGGTCTCCCTGCTAATTACGAGTACAGTAGAACTGGTGGCAAGGCACCCCCAACCCCAAGGAGAGGCTTAACATGTTGAGCGACTCAATCAGTGACCAAGGCTCCAGGACGGGCGTGTGCCCTGACAGCAAAGCCATGTTCTACAGATGTCACGACGTGGTGGTAGGCAACGGGGCCCCACCAAGAGGTCCAGGGGGGCGGCCAGATCCCCCACCTCACCGGGGCCAGGAGGCTCAGAGGGGGCCCTGTTCTATCAGTGCCAAGAAGGGGTGAGTGACCAGTCCTGGGGCCCTACCTGCTGGCGGCAGGGGATTGAGGTGATCCTGCCTCCCTGCTGGAGAGTTGGAAGCTGACCCTGCCTTGGAACCACGAAGCAGGCGCGCTAAGTTGTCGGTGCAGGGAATGACCCCCACTAGGTGCCAGGGCCAGGACGCTGGAGGATGACCCCCACGCGGAACCCACGCCAAGACAGTCCGTACCACCGGTGCCCAGCGGAGACCTCCACTCCGTGTCAGGACTAAGTGGCCGAGGAATGCCTCCCGGTGTCAGGAGCCGTATCCGCCTGGTGCGGTGGTGCCCTGCCCGCCGCCGCCCCGCTCACCTATGCCCGAAGAGCCGCAGCCCTGGGAAGCGCCGCTTGCTGAGGCGCCGCGGCGTCTTGTCCGGCTCGGGACAGGTGTCACGCTCGGAGCCGCTGGACGAGGCGGAGGCCGACTCGGAGTCGCTGCTCCGGGCCTCGGGGCTGCAGTCCCGCGGCTCCATCCGGCCCTAGCCCCGGCCGGCGGCGGGTCCGCGGGAGACGTCCATGCCGGGCCGGCGGCCGGGGCTCAACACGCCGGCTCCGCGCTGCCCGCCGCGGGCATGGCGCGCGCTCACTCTGCCCGCCCCGCGCCGCGCGCCCCCGCGCCCCACACCCAGGTGCCGGGGAAGCGGCCGCCGCCGCTCCAGGAAGTGCCGCCAGCCGCGGCCGCAGGACCCCGCATAGGTGGCCGGGCTGCTGCCTGCCCGCCGCCGAACACGCCCCCTCGGTTGCGCGGCGGCACCCAACAGCGGCGCCCTCTGCTGGCCACCGGCCGCCCAGCAACCCTCCTCCGCCCCTCTGAGAGGGAGGGCTAGGGCGGGACAATCGAGGCCCCGCCCCCAAACCTTCCGCTGGTCCGCCTGGATCCCACAGAATCTGCTCTCTGACACAGCCGCACTGCGCCCACTCAGACACGTACAATATTTTCCTCCCCTTAACCCTCCTCCCCCAGCAACAACCTACCCGATCGCTACTGAACACCCATGAGGGCGGCTGTCACCTCCTCCCCTCCCACAGCCACAGGGAATAGACCCCTCTCTCGAACACCCAGTGACTGGCTCACAGCCACTCGCACAATCTCTGCCCTTACCCACTTGGCTCTCTCAAATCACACCCAAGGGAACAAAAGTCACACAGTGCTTTCCACACACAGAACAAACACACCTGTCATACAATTACATTCACTCACTACTCAAACTAGCACTTCCAACCTCAGCCTCTGACATTCAGAAATGTATAACAGGACCAACGTTACACCAGAGTGACCCTCGCACATTAACGAAGAACGTACACTTTTCTCATACAAACGCACCTTTCCACAGCTATTCAGTTACTTCTAACCCTTTCGTACGCTCCTAACAAATAGCATTTTCCCAAGACAGTGTCCAACAAAACCTGTAGGTCTCTTACACTATAGGAATCACCTGCACACCTTTTATACACTCATAAAAACACATACATAAGGACCACACTATTATTCACCAACATACACACCCACATAGAACATGCACACCTTTCTCCTGTGCACAAACACCCCCAGGACAACGGTTACATGTTGCCACATTCCTCTTACACACACATCATCCACCGGAAATAGGCCTCTCAGATACACACACAGACACCCCCAGACAGCAGGGGTTGTCCCTTCTAAAGATGAGGAAGCCCTGGCTGGGTAGCTCAGTTGGTTGGAACATTGTCACAGTGCACCAAGGTTGCGGGTTTGATCCTGGATCGGGGGACACATGTAAGAATCAACCAATGAATGCACAAGTAAGTGGAACAAAAAATTGATGTTCCTCTCTCTTGCTCTAAAATCCATTTTTAAAAAATAAAACAAACAAACAAACAAAGATGAGGAAAGCCATTGCAGTCAGAGCAGTACCCTGGGAGCCAGCAACTCGGGCAGCTCCAGGAGCCTCAGCAGGGCTGACAAAGGGAAGCCAGGAAGCTGGAGAGCACAGTGTTCCTCCTCCCAAACCCTGCCACCCTGATGCCCACATCAGCTGCCCACTGTTTCTGTTTGTGCTCGTGCCTGCAAAGCCACATCCTGTGTCACCTTCACTTCTACCCTTTCCTCTGGGGGACTGGCTGCCCATTTTCCAACCTTAGGCAGCCACATATAGACAATGCTGGGAGCTATGACCTATGGGAAAGCCTGCGGTTTTGAAAAATAGCCAGCACCCAGAAGCTTAGAACCTTCTTCCAGCTGCCTTAAAGTTTCCTGTGGGCCTGGAGGTCTGGACAGGGAGGTGGGATACCAGCCCTCCAGCTAGCCTCAGGTGCCAGGATGACCAGGAGGACAGTGAAATCCACAAGTGAGCCTCATGCTGTCCTCCTGGGGTGCATGGGCCCCTTTGGAAAACTTTTCCAATAGTTCTGACACTAAGTTCTGAGGGAGGAGACCAGAAACAGCTGAACACCCTGCCGAGTTTGCACAACACCTTATAGCAACGACTGCCTTATTCCTGTGGGGACTTCTCTTCCCAGACCCCCCTGCTGTGAGTGCCTTCAACACTTAGCCTCCTGTAAACTCAGCCCTCCACCACACTGCCCCCAGCAATTCAGACATCAGAGTTCCCTTCATCCTGCTGAGAACCCCCTTGCTTTTTCTGAACCTCTGCAGAGCTGCAGGACAGTGGGTGGGGTGGGTAAGCCCACTTCTGCCACAAGCCCGGTCCCAGATAAAAGACTCATAGAGGGCTGAAGGTGCCCATTCCCGAGCCACCCTGAGTACCTACTGTGTCTGCGGGGTGGCGGCTGGGATCTGTGGCACATCCCAGGAGCGGTAGCGCCACATCTGCCTCAATGCCCCCGGCCTTTCCCCTTCTTCTGTCCCCAGCGCCTCCGCGGGGCCAAGAGTTGTGGCCTCATCGCAGCCTCCCCGGGTACTGTGGCCGGCCCCCAGTACGCTCATCCTGCCGGCGACTCTCTTCCTCTTTTGGCACTTCCTGACCGGGGGCCCTACGAGAGGCCAGCTGACTGCCCCAGCAGAGGACCAGGGACCTCACAGGCGCCTTCCGCTGGCTGGGGCAGGAGGCTGGCTGGAAGAGGAGCTGCACGGGAGAGCCAGAGGCAGGTGAGGACAAGCCCAGCCCAGCAGCCAGGAGACAGCCCCAAGAATCGGAGGCTGCTAGACAGCCACCAGACCTGCCCAGGCTGGAATTTGAACCTCAGCCTCAGGCTGGCCTTCCTCTCCATTTCAGCTCTTGGATTTTCACCTCTTGGTCCTGCTGAGGTCTCCTGCTTCATCACAATTACCGGGTGTGCTGGGGGGTGGGGAGGGTGGGGGACGGTACTCAGCACACACACAGCTCTCTCTCCTTCACACCTCTGTGAGTGGCACAGCATCTAACAAGGGCCAGGCACATGGGACAGGGGCAGAGCAGAAAGAGAAACCAGAATGGAGCTAGGAGATGTGGGCTCATCACGTTTCTGTCACTTACTAGCTGTGCGACCTGGGTCAGGTCAGCTCAGGACCTTTCTGAGTCCACCTTAAACCTTTCTGGAATAAGGTAGGAAGTAAAAAGATAAACCAGTGAATACATGTGTCAGGGAGCTTTTCTGAAGCCTCAGTTTTCACATCTGTAAAATGGAAGGAGGGCGAGAGTACTAATTGAACTCATGGCATTTTATGAGGTTTAAATAAGAGGTGAAAGGGTTATAAAGTGAATTCATTCTGTAACTATTTATTGAGTGCCTTCTATGCATCACATGCTGTGTCAGACTACTTAACCATGAGCACAGAAGCGGGGCTGTAACTACAGAGCTTAGATTCTAGTGGGAAGACATCGAGGAAACAAATAATATATAAAATAATGTCAGGTAATGGGATGTGCTATAGAGAACAAATGAGGCCAAAATGAAGGTGGAAGAAAATGATGGCGGAGGGTGGGGGATGGTGCCACTTTGGTAGGGGGATTGGGAAAAGATCTCTGAGGAGGTGACCTTGAGAACAGACCTGAGTGAATCAAGAGCAAATGACGTAACCGCCCAGGAGCACAGCATTCAAGGTCCCGAGGAAGGAATACACTTGATGTGTTTGCAAAGAGGCTGCACTGTGCTGGACTCTGGGCCATCAGGAAGGTTTAATAAATACATAGTAAGGCACACGCTTACTCTTTGTTATTAGGGTTGTTTCTGGGTTGGAAATCGTACCTTCTTCCAGCACTCTTTAATCACCCTGCTCTATAATTAGTGCTTGTTTTTTTTTTTTTTTTTTTTTTTTGGTAGATCTATACGTGTTTGCCACCCCAGGAAAGCTGTGAATTTCTCGAGGACAGAAACAGTGTCAGTTCAGTTCAACAAATGTTTGTGCTGTGGCACCTGCAGACTTGGGAGGGCACATGATGCCATCCCAGCCCTCAGAAACCTCCGTCTGGTGCTGAGATTGCCTTTGTGTCCCTCATGACTGGAATATAATATTTCTCAGCAAATATTTGTTTAATAAATCAGACTATGCCATGAATAATTAGTACTCAGTAATGATAGAACAATAGCTAATATTTCTTGGACACTTTTGTACCAGAAACCTTTGGGTCCTTATAAGGGCCCTAAGAGGCAGATCGTGTTATTTTCCTTTTACATCTGGGGACACTGAGGTAGACTGTTAAGCTCATTTTTCCAAGGTCACCCAACTGATAACTGGTAGAAGTAAGAATCTGTGCCCTTCAATAAGACATTCAATTGCCCCTCTAGGGTTGGGGACATGACCAAGTGATGCCCCTGAGGCTTAGCACCTGCTTTTCCAGCAGCCTTCCCTTCCAACCCATCATCTTTGAATCCCTCGGGGTGGGACCTGTATGTTGTGGCCCATTAGAAATTCTGCCAGCCAGGCCAAGGACTATTCTAGAAGACTATTGCAGGGCCCTGTGCTCCTCTCCCAGGGATTCTGCAAGTAGCTGGAGCAGTTAAACAGAGGAAATGGGGCTGGGCTTGTTTTCCAGCTGCAGCTTCTGGCAGCCCTGGAGCGAGCAGCAGAGAGCAGGAAATGTGGCTCCTGGAGGGGAAGCGGGCAGGCTGGAGGCTCTGCGAGGCAGAGAGGTCCTCCCAACTACTGCGGGACCAGGGTCCTCTTGAGCTTGTCCTCCTCGAAGCTGTCCATACTTTCCAGGTTGCAGGGAGGGGGAGGGCAAGGCTGGAAGGGACAGGTGCACAGGGCTGAGGAAGATGCCCTTGGCGGTTCCTAGGATAACATGTGCCAGCACTGGGGAGCTGGGGACCCCTCAGAATCCACCCAGATACACACAGGAAGAAGAATCTAGGTGAGAAAATTATTCTGGGCATTGTTGAGGCCCCAGAGGGTGAGGTGTTCTACTTTCTGTGGCCTGGATGATTAAGTGGGAGCTGGGGAAAAGAAATGTACCAGGGCACCAAACACTCACACCACGATCTGGACAGCTTCTGCTCTCAAAACTAGCCAGGCTGGCCTCCTTGGCCTGACCTTCAAGGCTCCTTATGTTCTGGTTCCTTTCTTTTTTGCCTCTTTGTTCAGGCTTTCCCTGCGGAAAGAGATTTTCTTCCGCGCACACCAGGCTGGTGCCCACCTCACAGTAGGTGCTCAGTTAACATTTCTTCTCTCTTTTTTCACACTTCCTTTAACATGTGCCCTCACCCCTGTGATGACATTCTGCCTCTGCTGCTTCCTCGCCCTGTCAGCTCATAGTGTCTGACCAGTCAAAACCTCCATCCTTCAAAACCCTGGCCCAAGAAGCAAAAGTGGGAAGATGAAGAAAGGCCCAGACCAAGGTCCCTCGGTTCAAACTCCAGCCCTTCCCATGTGCCTGGACAAGTCACTTAACATCTTGGGGTTGGATGATGAACCGATGATTTTAAAGGTCTCGTTTAGCTCTGACAGTTTTATTTGAATCAGCTTCCTTGATCTCTAGGTTTCCACTCATTCGTTTGTGTGACAGTATTTTATAAATACTCACTAAAAGTCAGATGCGCTCCAGAGCCAGCACCGCCATCCCACTGATTCATCCCTGACACTCACATTCATTCCCAACAACACCCCTGTGTCAGGTGACCTTTTGTGCACATTAGTCTCTTCTCCTTACAGGATTCCTGAACTGTGTGTCGCTCCTAGCTCTGTACTGGGGGCAAGTGTATGCTTAGTAACTTCCTATGGAAGTTGAAATGAGCTGAACATAGGTGTCCAACAAGCTGAGCAGAGGGAGGGGAACTGGCTTCCTATTGGCATGAGTGGCTATGGGGGAACATGGGGAGTTTTTGAGTCTAAGTTCCTTCCCAGAAGCTAAGCCTTTGATCCAGGTACCTGTGAAAGTCCTTGGAAGCAACCCTAAGCCTAAGAGCCCCAGCTGATTGCCAGCCCTGCCCAGGTGCTGGGCCTCTGGCACTGCCCCCACCTTCAACCCAAGAGATAGAGGTCCTTGAGTTGGACTGCAGGTGCCACCAGCTACAGACTGAAGGAAACTTGATTAGGCTCCTTCTGCGAAGCCTCATTAAAGTCACAAGCAGGAGGAAATCTAGAGGAGGGGCTTGAGACCCTCTCCCACTGGGGCAAGAGAGCTGTGGGAGCTCAGCAGTCAGAGGTGGACCCTCAACCACCATGCTCTCTCTTGGAAGCTGTCCTTTGGCACCTCCTAGATCCCCTGCTTGGAGGTGAGAGGAGTCTGAGGGGCTAGTCCCTCACTCTGGGTCAGCTGAGTGTGCCCCCAAAAGCCTCCTTCTGACCCCATGCTGGTCTGTGGTGCCAAGCCCTCACTGCTCGCCCTCCAAACCTCCCTGCCCACCGCAGCTCCTGAACCCTGACAGCAAGCAGAACCACCTTTCAGCTGCTACGCCCCCTCTCCTAGTACCCCTCCCAGGAATATGCGCACTTAGTATGGAGCCAGAAGAAAAGATCCATAAGAAACACCAGACTTTTAAAAGTAAAAAGGGCTGTGGAGTGGAACCCACCTGTTTGGATCCTGGCTCTACCAGTTAGTGGCTGTGTGACCTTGGCAAACTGCTTAACTTCTCTGAGGCTCAGTTTCTCATCTGTAAGAGGCTGCCCAAGGGCCCTGAAATCCCCACCTACTCTATGCGCCCTGCTTGGTTTTCCTTTCCCGAACATCTGTAGGTCAGGCACAGTGGAGCCCAGCAGAAGCCGAACTTAATTCCAGTGCCTCCCTGCCCACCCCTTTGGGTGTTTTTGAAGAGAGGTCTTCCCCAGACTGCTAATCCGTGCCCTTGGGACCTGGACTCCTGAGGGGCTTCTCCAAATGCTCTGCTCTGAAACTGCACCGAGGCGAAAGCAAGACTCCAATCCAGGCCCCCTGTTGTCTGGCCCAAGGGCGGTGTTCTCAGCAGCACACGGGAGAACCTGCTCAAATGCCTTTAGAACTCCCAGATGCCCTCAAAATGCCTACATGGTTTGCGCCTGCCCTTGTGTGGGTGGTGGGGAGCATGGGCTGCTGGGAATGGGGGGCTGTCTCAAGCACCATGTCAAAATAGGCCAGGATAACATCCTCTCCCTGGGATCCTAATCCCTCGCTGCTTCCTTCAGGACGAGGCTGGCCCCACTTCCGGGCACTGCCCTGTGTGGCCTTTGACTCACTTGTCAGCAAGAACCTCAGGTCCCTGCGGGAAAGGAGTTCCAGGCCGGGCCTGGGCCCCGCCCTTCCCAAAGAAAGGAAAATAGATAGACCCCCGGCTTCTGGCTTCCTCTGGCCTTGGGGCCCCCTCCTCCTCTCCACCTCAGCTCTCTGCCCCCGGTTTTTGCATTTTTAATTCAGGACAGAATGTGATCTCTTGCAGCTCCTTGCTTTATCCTGTTGCTATTTAAATTACAAATCGGCCCCATCTCCCTGTCACTCTTGGGTTATTTTTAGCTCCTGGTAAATAGCAGCAGGGAGAGTTGGATCAGGTGCCCCTCCCTGGAGGAGTTGTGTGCCCGCTGCCAAGTGCCTGCAGCAGGGGGCACTCTCCCCTGCCAGGTGTCTCCCCCAGCTGCTTCCCCCAGCTCCTCTGTGGGGGTGGAGGGGGCAGGGGAGGACTGCAGGCTGAGGCATGCACACAGGCTCAGTTCCTGCCATAAGTCTCCATTAAGCTCTGCCACCCCCAGGTCTCACCATCACCCGTAGCTCGGGGCCAGTCTCCTTCAGGGGCCTTGCTGGACCTCCAGACCCACAAGGAGGTCCACCATGGGGGTGGGGCGCAAAAGATCTTCTAACTTGTGTCCCAGCTCTGCTGTGAGTCAGGAATTTTGCATCACTATCTTGCTGATCTCCCCAGCCACCCTTTTGTGTGGGTATTAGTGTCCCCGTTTTCCATATGAGGAAACAGGGTCAGGGGTGAAAGTGCTTATCCAGCTAGGAAGGGGCAGGGCTGGAATTTGAACCCAGGTCTCTCTGACCTTGAAGCCTGCAAGCCTGTGTATTGCACTGCCTCTCTCGGTAAAATGCAGGTGGCCATTTGCCCAGTGCCCAGGTGGATTCCCAATGCCAATGTCAGCTGTCTTTCCCCTGGGCTTACCCCGTCCCATCTACTGGATCAGGGCTGGCAAACTCTGCCTCATGGCCGTATGAAGTCTGCTGGCTGTTTTGTAGGGATGTGAGCTAAGAATGGTTTTTACAATTTTAAATGGTTGGAAAAAAACCAAAAGAATAATATTTGTGACAGTGGCAATGATATGAAATTTAAAGTTCAGTGTCTATAAATAAAGTTTTGCTGGAACCCGGCCATGCTCCTTCGTTTACATATTGTCCCTGGTTGCTTCTGTGCTACAATGGCAGAGCAGAGTGATGGAGAGCGTGTCACCTGCAAAGCCTAGACTACTTATTGTCTGGCCCTGTGATGAATCCTACTTTTGTCAATAGAAGGGACTGTGCCCACACTTCCGTGCCATACACTGCGGGGCCCATGGCTAGAACTCCTGACAGCGGTGCTGGTTTTCCTTTAAGGCCCTGCTGGGGCCACAGCCGCATCCAGCACAGGGAAGCCTCCTGCCAGCCACACCCCAGTGGTTTGGCTTCTTCACAGGGGAAACTGGTGGTTTCCAAATCTGCCTGATTATCAGGATTGCCCGTGAGAGGTTGTTAAAGTTGAGATGCCCAGGCCCAGCCCTAGACCACCTATATCGGGATCTACAGGGATGGAGCTTGAGAAATTATTTGAAAAGAAATCCCCCAGGTGATCTGGTTAGGGAACCGCTGGACCAAGCTCCAGAGAGATCCAAGCTCTGCATCTCTGACTGGTCCTTTCAGACTAAACCCAGTGTCCCTTGAGCGCCTCTGGCTTTTTCCAGGCTGGACACCACTCTCCAGTGGTCTCTTGAGCCCAACCTTGATACTTGAGAACTTCCTCGAATGTGTGGGACACACCTTGCCTCACCCAGATGCAGATGGAAGATGTCTGCTCATTCCCCTCCCCCTGCAAGAGTTTCGATTGGTGCAAACCTGCTATCTCTCCATTCACATAAAGCAGCTGTCAGGCTTGGGGGTGAAGGGAACTTATTTTCCAGAAACTCCCTGCATCCCTAACAGCTTCTACTGTCCTGCTGACAAGCCTGTCCTCACCTACGTCAGAGGCAGCCAGGCCTCGATCCTGTTTCCACGTCCATCCCTCACCCTCAGATTTTTTTGCCCCCGGAATTTCGGTCCCTTTTCTCTCTGTGAAGGGCTTTCAGCTGCTTTTCTTAGCAACTCACAGCGGGGTGGGAGGTTCAGCTGTGAGCCAGAGCTGCTTGGAACTGTGGCAAGCGGAGGATGTGAAGGGGGCCACCGTGGGTCTGAGCTCCTGCCAGCCCTGGGCGGCCTGAGCAAGGAGAGCTTGCAGCGGTCATCAGCCCACTCAGAGCCGCAGCCTCTTGAGAGGGCTTGGCCAGATAGCACAGCTTGTTCCCAGGGCCTGGAAAGGTTTTGGAGGGCCCAGGGCTGTGGCCTCCTTCATGGAGTTTCTTCTGCCCCCTCCCCAGGGGCCTCTCTCCTTGCCTTGCTGCCTTGTCTGGCTCTGGTCCTAAGCCTGGGCTCCTGGCCTAACCTGGTGTGAGGAGGTACCTTTCCTGATTGGCCCTGGGGTGGTGGCTGGAGCCCATCCTGGTATGATTTTCTGCAGGTCTCACACAGGTCACTCAGAGGTCTCTGGATGCCTTCGCAGCCAGAGACAAGTCACAGTTTGGTCACCCTCTGTTCTTAGTGGCTAGAGGCTCCAATTTGGGCTGTGGAGGTCCCTCCATTCAGGGACCACCCTGGGAGAGTCCCAGTCCTTGCAGCTGCTTCTGTGTGTGTGTGTGTGTGTGTGTGTGTGTGTGTGTGTAGCCTCTTCCCTCTTGGCTTTTTATTTTTTCTTTGCTCCTCATCCTCTAAGGCTCTACCCCACTCCGGCCTCCTTTCCAGCTTTAGATACTGTTTTTCCCTGACCCATAGCCAAGAAAAAAAATCTGAGGTCCCCACGTATGTTACAGGTGAAGACCTGAGGTCCAGAGAGGTATGGTCTAGCTTGAGCATGCACAGTGAGTCCCAGCAGAAATGAGAACTCAAGCCAGGTCTCCTGACTCCCAGGCTAATATTTCTTCCAGGATTGTATATTCTTTGCCCCACTCCTGTCAGCCAGTCACCTGTGCACTCTCTCCTCCCCCAGGGGACGGTCGGGGGCTCTTCTAGATGCATCCAGAAGGCTAGGGACAGGTGATGCCCTCCTCCCTGCATGGTGCTCTGGGAGAACTTGGTAAAGGTGCTCAGTGCACCTCTGATTCCTTAGGGATCCGCCAAAGTGAAGGCAGGGCCCATGGAAACCTAACCTATTTCCCATTTATTCCGAGCATCTCAGTTTGTGATGGTGAAGCGCCCTCCCCTTCTTCCCCATCTTCTCCCAAGTGGTGGAGGCCTGGGGGAAGACGCCAGAGCCATTAAGAACATAAAGGTCCTTCGAGCTCTCAGGGCTGGGCTGCTTTTATGAAACATCTTCCCAGAAGTCCCAGGGAGAAGCAGGCAGCCTCAGACACTCCCCAAGTCCTCATGGTTGTAAACAGACAGGAGAATTATCCTCTCTAACCAGGCTGATGGCGTCAAGGACTACAGATGCCTCAATGCCCATGCTGGACCCTCCAAAGGAGATCCCAGGAGCTTTACAGGAGCAGCAAGTCCAAGTTGAGGCTGTGGTCTGAGAGAGGAGGGGGAGGGTAAGGGCTGCCTCTGCCTTGCCTCCACCCCCTCCACAGATGCCCTGTCTATGGAACAAACTTACCCACCCTTGTGTGAGGGACAGCCTTCCCTCGCCCCCTCCCAGGTCATAAAAGTGATTTCCGGGCCCATCCTGGCTGATTCCTCTAGGGAACCCCCCAGGCAGAGGTGGCAGGATCAGGGAGGCTGGGAATCTTTCACAGGCAGAAGACCATTTAATTAAGATGATGTCTTAAGGTTGGGGGTGCAAGGTTCAGTCTGCCACCGAGGATGCCAGTGAGGGCCTGCTGGGGCCAAGGGGACCAGGAAGGGTTCCTTTTCCATCCCTAGGCAGCAGGGTGTTACCCGTGGTGGCAGGGAGCAACTCAATCACTCCCAAAGCCAGCACCTAGTACAGGATCGGCCCACAGGAAAGCTCAGGTAAGGCCTATTGAATGAGCAAGGGGTCCCTCCTTCTCCAGAAGGAGGGCCAGGGAGCTGTCCCAGCTCGCCCCAGCAGACAACGGTTTGTAAGGCTCCTGTCTTGGTTGGTGTCTCCCCACTGACCGGTACAGTGCCTGGCACACAGTTGGCACCAGTAATTCCATGTTCAGTGAATAGGGCTTGCAAGGTTCATACAGAGAAGGGGTTCCAGAAGCTCCCTCTCGCCCCCTGGACACGGAGGGCAGAGCCCCCTTCGTAGTCATTTCTCAGCCCTCGGCATCAGGCAGCAGCCGGCACTCGGCGAATGCCGAATGCCGACTGAAACGGGGCAGGGTGGGGGGTGGTCGTGGGCGCCGCGCTCCCCCTGCCCCCTTCTTACCTGTAAGACACTTGCTTTTGCAGGTGCATCTGGCGAAACCGCTCCTCCACCGGGGCCCCGGTGGCCGTGCCCCGGGGTCCCTCGGGCCACAGCTGCGAGACCTCGGCTTCCTCCCCCCGCCTGCAGCGCCGCCGCACCACCTCCTCCTCCGCCGCCCGGCCGCCGCTAGCCCTGTCCCCGCGGGGCCCTCCGCCGCCCGGCCCCTCGGCCATCCCGCGGCTGCCCTCTTTCCGCGGCTCCTGCGGCCTTTCGGGGTCCCCGCTAAAATTCGTCTCCCTTTCTTCTGGGCCCAGGGAAGCGAACGTGGAGGGAGGGGGGCTCCGGGTCCCTCGCGTCCCTCCCGACGCCCGGACTCCGACGACAACGGGAGCAGCGAGATGCTAGGCGCTGGGCCTGGGAAAGGCGGCTGGGGTCCTCCCGTGCCCGGGGCGGGGGTCCTCGGTGGGTGATGGGGTGCTGCGTGGTGCGCTCTGGGGCGCCCCCCGGACGGCTGGAGCCGGAGCCGGAGCGCAGCGGGAGCCCGGGCGGCGAGATCGCTCCTGCAGCCGCCGCCTCTGCCAAGCACCGGAGTGTCACCTTAGAGACACTCGCAGGCCCGCGGGGTCCGGGGGCGGGGAGGGCGCTGCCCCGCCCAGCCAGCCCGGCTCGGCCCAGCCCGCGGTGGGTACGAACACTGCCCCAGGCGCGAGGCTGGGGGTGCGGGGCGCCCGCAAGAGCCCACTCCTGCCCCCCCTGCCGCCCCCGGTATTCTGCTACTCGGCAGCTGCCAATCACCTCCCGCCCGTCGCTCAGCGTCTGTGATGCCCACCCCCCCACCATCATCCCGCGCTTTCCGGCCTCGGCTGTCTCGGCGGCCGGCAGGTGGAAGGGCGCGGGGGTGGTGACAGAAGAGGGCTTTAACCCCGTCTGCGCCATCGGAATTTAGAGGCCCAGTTCGATTTGGGGAAGGGGCAAAAGAAGGGGAGCCTGCTCAGGGGGATGCCTTGCATTTGGAGACGGACCTGATCGCTGGTAATACTGTGTTTAGGCCTAGAGTTCTTCTGGACCCTGTCGGGAGAGGGACTCGGCTGGGGTGGGGTAGGAGTGAGGGTGGGGCGGTGAGCGTCCAGACCCTGGAGCCCACATCCCTTCTCAAGGCCTGGCTGCCTCCTCCCACCTGCCCCGCTGAGGCTTCTGGGCCAGGGTCTCTCTCAGAAGGTTGAATCAACCTCCTGGGTTACGAGAAGGTGATGGGAGTCTGTCTCGGACTTTTCTTGCACCTCCAAACTCCATGGTTCCTCCTCTTGTCCTGGGAGTGTTCATCACCTTAACCTTACATCTGAACCACGGTGGGGTTCTGGTTAATTTCTCAGACTAAGGTCTCTTCCTCTGTGCCCTAGACTCTCCTCTTTCTGAAGCTGACCTTTGACTGTAGCATCTGCTCTCCCCCTGCAGTACTTAATGGCTCCCCCTTGCCTGTACTTCAGTCCTGTATTCAAGGCTTTGATTTCCCCATATCTGATCTCCCCGCATCTGATCTTCCCACAAATCTCCTCTGCTTCCGCCCATTTCCTTCACTCCTCTGTGCTCCTTCTTCTGGGAACTGCCACCAGGCCTGTACAGCATTGTCCAGGCTGTGCACTCCACCTGATATCTCCTGTTGATGTACTTCAAATTCGGAGGCTCTGCCCAAACACCTGCTTCTCTTCCAAGAAGCCCCCTGGATGGTTGGTTGTAGTGGAAAGACTGTCTCCTTCCTCCCAGCCCCCATTGCTCTCTGGTCTAGCCTAGACTGTTTCTTCTCTTTCCCCATTGACCGTGAGCCCAGGAAGGTGGGAGGGACCAGACTGGCAGGGGCAGAGAATGGGCTACACAGGGGGACAGCTGCGCTGTTCTGGGCCCCTCCCGCTCTCAGCCCTCTGCAGTGGCTGCCCTGCTCTGCACCACTGCCTGCAGTCCGTGCCCCTCTCTGTTCCACCCACGGGAATTCTGTCTGTCGTGGAGGCCCATCTCAGGGGCCGCATCCCCCATGAGCCCCTCCCCGATGCTCTGCTACAGATGCTGCCCCCTCCTTCAGCCCCTGACCATCTCCTGGGCCTCCGTCTGAGCAACCCCCTCACACTCTAACAATAACTGACATCTCATTTGGTTCTCACCACCAGTCTGGTGGTGGATGTTATCTCTTCCTCCACGTTACAGATGAGGACACTGGGATGTCATTCAAGTGATTTATTTGCTCAAGGTGGCTTAGGCAGTGAGTGGTGGAGCCAGGATTTAAAGCCAGGTCTTCTGGCCCAGAATTCATGCCCTTTCCACTTCCCTGTGCTGGCTGCCACACAGTAGCAGCTTTGAATTTGCCTGTTTCCCTCATCTGAAGCTCCCAAAGGGCAGGAAGGGGCCTGCTTCAGCTCTGCCTCTCACCTCTTCCCCCAGCCCAGCAATCCCATTTATTGTGAGGAATTGCATTAACTTTCTTGGCCACATGGGGAGCTTCTTCCTAAAGCCAAGTTCTAAAGAAGGTGGGGCAGGGCACTCGAGTGCCCTGCCTTCCAGTCGAATTGCCCTTGGGATTGCTAATTTCCAATCAGCCAGGCCCAGGATAGCCTCCTACACCATGAATGATGGCCGTGCTAGTGGGGTTTGACGTTCCCTCACCAGCTGCCAAGCTGCTGGGTTTCCAGGTTGGTGTTTTTGTTCAGCTCTTTCCTGCTGAGCCCTCCCCACTCAGTCCTTTTAAAAGTGAAGCTACTCCCCTGTCTTCACACCTCCCCCATTTAGGACCAGATGCTAACTGTGTTATTTTTTAGCTACTGCACCGCCCTCTTCTCAAGAATCCCAGGGGAAAATGAAGGCCCCCCTCCCCTGAGCAGCCTGACCACCTTCTGCAGCCTCCCCCAGCTGCAACTTGCTCCGCAGAACCTCTCCAGCTCATTGTCTCTGTGCTCAGAAAATAATAGCTAATGGCTTTTGAGTGTTTGCTGCAAAACTGACCTTGTGCTGAGAGCTTTACATGCAAGCATTCAGTTACCCCTTATGGCAATGTTATGAGGGTGGGTACTATTTTCCAGGTGAGGACACTGAGGCTTCATGAGGTCAGGTAACTTGCCAAGGTAACATGCCAAAGGGCAGAACAGACATCAAGGCTCATCTCAGCCTGTTGCCCCACCTCCCCATGACCCAAGGGCCACCTTTTACCAACATCAGATAGGCCAGTTTGGCCTCTGGAATTGGAACCTTGCCCTGGCCCATCCCAGCTCCAGGCCTTGCCCACAGCTAGTCTCCCTGCTTCCAGAGCTTCTGGTTTCCAGGTGTAACAAAGGGTTCGTTGTAGCAATCTAAGCAGAATGACTGTCACTGTGAAAGCCATCACATGTGTGACAAAGCCGGCTGCCAGTGCCGACAATAGAGTGAGGAGACTGTAGCTCTATTACTGTGGTGGATGCATTGGGGACACAGCCCTTCGATGGCAGTGACACACGGCCCTGAGGAGGTGGAGTGTAACAAGGTGGCTTGTGTGAGTGGGCTGACCTTGCATCCTCATGCAAGTGGGGAAGGCTGCCTTGGATGGATAGGCAGAAGGTGCAGATCGCAGATGAGCATACTGACCAGCTCACCAAATCCTGGGATCTCTGGAGTAGTCGCACTAGGAAGCCCCCATGTTCTTGGATTAGATGCAAGAATAAAAATCTGGGCTGGGGGGCAGGGCTTCTGGGGGAGAGAGGAGGAGGGGGGGCTGGGATGGAGATGGAGAGCTGCAGGCACAGCATGAGCTCCGAAGCCAACCAGACTTGTGTTCAATGACCAACTTTGCCATTTATTTGCTGCATGACCTTGGTTGAGTCATTTCATTTCTGAACCCCATTCTCTTCATCTGTAAAAATACCCACTTCTTATTGGGGCAGTGTCTGGCGTGTGGGATCAGCCCAGAACGGGAGAACAGGAGAATAAGCGGATAGATTTCAAGCCCTTTCATGTCAGGAGTGGGTCTTGTCTGTGCTCTGATGCTAGCAAAGTGCCATTCCCGTGCACATAAAGGACACCCCGTAAATACTTGTTAGGTGAATGAATGAATGAGTGGATGGTGAGAGGTCACACCAGAAGTCAGCTTCCTTTCCATTCCTCTGAGTAACTATTTCAAATTCTCCCCTTTCCTCCACTTCACCTTCCCCGCCAACCCTCCCCATCGCCCCTCCTCAACCTCCACAGCCACAGGGAAGGAGCTGCCTCAGTTTCCTGTCTCCCCACACCCTTCACTCACAGAGTACCTTTCAGGGACAAGGTGGACCTCGCCAGCCACTTCCTGGTTCCCTTCTCCACACCGCTCATCCATCATCTTACCTCTCTGCTGGCTCTGTATTTTCTACAAATAACCACTGTCAACTCTTTCCCATCTAAGAGAACAGCACCAAACTGTCCTTTTCACATCCCCTCTAGTCACCATTCTCTGTTCCTTCCCAGCCAAGCACCCTAAAAGAGCTCACCTACCCCCACCCCGTCCTCCCCATTTTCATGTCAGTTCTTCCTGTTCTCACTTCTCGCTTCTGCCCCAACTCTTCCCAACAGGGCTCCAACCAAGGGCACTGGTGTCCTTCTCCTTGTCAAAGAGAAGGGACACTCTGACTTCCTGTCTTTCTCGGCCTCTCAGATGGCACCTGCCTCCTCCATCAGTTTCTGGGCACTCCCTCCCCTGGCTCTTCTCTCCGACCATTCTTTCTCAGCCTTCCTGTTCACACCTCTTCTTCCAGCCTCTCTCCATGCCCCTCTGCCCTGCACTTCTCCTCCCTCTCTCTTCCCTGCATGCAGGCCCAAGGCTTTGACCTACCACCCGGATGCTACAACTTCCTGCCCTCCACCTGGGATCACTTTTTCCCAAGCCCTAGACTTACGTGGTAATGGGAACATTCGACAGGCGACTCAGATGCAAGTGAATTCTTCTTTCCAAACCTGCTCTTCCTCCTGAGCTCCCTCCCTGTCTTGGTGAACACAGGCCTTCAAGTCAGACACCTGAATGTCATCCCAGCCTCCACCCTGTCTCTTGCACCCCACAGCCAGTTCAATTTGATGTCCAAGTCTGTTGACAATTCCTTCTAATTACCTCCAG
The DNA here is from genome assembly GCA_004027475.1 of Anoura caudifer. Classification (NCBI taxonomy): domain Eukaryota; kingdom Metazoa; phylum Chordata; class Mammalia; order Chiroptera; family Phyllostomidae; genus Anoura; species Anoura caudifer. The sequence continues at coordinate 98,046 of PVKU01004517.1, read as the reverse complement.
AATCTGTCTCATCCTTACCATACTCCCTGCAGAGCCCAGCGCAGGAAAATCTGATTATTTCACTCCCTGGCTCACAAACATTCCGTGGTTCCCCGTCACTTTTGGGATAAAGCGTTCTTTCTTTGGAAAGGGCCGTGCTTTTCATCAGGGTCTGAGCAAGGTGAAGCAAACTGGGAGTCTAGGGTGCAAAGTTGAAGGAGGTGCTCATTCTCGGGGCTGTACAAGTGCTTCCTTAGATTTCACGCCCTCAGCACCCACTTGCCTCACTGCAGTCCTGGCCCTGCTTTTCATGGTCTATGCCTTTGCACTTGACATTCTCTCCAACCCAAACATTCTTATCTTTTCTCTACCGGACCAGCTTCTACCCATCCCTTAAGACTCAGTTCAAGGGCCACCTCACCGAGTGGCCTTCCCTAACCCACCAAGTCTGAATTTCATGATGTCCTCTTGTGTCCCCTTCACATCCTATATGTCCCTCCAGCCACTGGCCCTGATGGCTGGTTCACTCCTCCCCAGCCTCCACCACCAGCCTGAGGCCTTTCAGGGAAGTTTGTTGAATGACTAATAGAATCGATGAATCAATTGGAAAGGATGTGTGTGAAAAATTATTGTTAGTGATAATAGTAATAATGATAATAATAGTAATAATAATAGCAGCAACTTGGGCCCAGAGCCCAGCCTTTAATGGCCTTGCTGTAAAGGCCCTCATGTTCTAGCAGTTAAAACTGATGTTCAGCCACAGGCAATGAGGTCCCCATCAGGTGGTCAAGATGAGGAAGGAAGTGGGATAGAGGATGAGGCCTAATGGCCAGTTCTGAGGTTCCGTAGTTCCGTCGGGTCTTGTCCAGCTTTTCCTCTGGTGGACGGCTGGTATGGGCATCATCCCCTCACCGTGCCCCTGCCTCTGAGTGTGAAAGTATCGTGCTTGCATGTTAAAGTCCAAATGCCTCAGCAAGGGTTCAAGACCCCTCCAGATCTGACACCTGAGCACCATCCAGGCTCAGCCCAGCATCCTTGTCCTCTTACCTTCAGGCTGCTCTGAACTATTGGAATTTTCTTGACGTTTCCTTGCTCTCTCCCACTATGGAGGCTTTGCCCAGGCTGTTCCCTCCTTCAAGAATGCCCCTCTCCACTCTCCTGCCTCCTCCCAGCAGTCCTGCTTGTCCCCTCCTCCAGGAAGCCCTTCCTGCTCATGTCTGGAAGGGGCACCCTCCACTGTGCTGGTCCAGTGCCCCTGCCCTGCCCTGAGCACACTGTACTGATACTGCCTCTGCGCCCACAGCTCCTCTTTCTCGGCATCACTGCATGCTGGGCCCTGTTCTCAGCGCCTTTTACAATTTACCTCACTGAGTCCCCACCACAGCCTCATCTGTTGTGTGTGAGTTGTATCCTCATTTTACGAATGGAGAAATGGAGGCTCAGAGAGTTTCAGGTTACAGCGTCTTAGTTTCCGATGCTGCATAATGAGTTACCACAAACGTGACAGCGAAAAACGGCACACGAGTGAGAGTGATCTCAGGTTCCGTGACTTGGAGCCTGGGTGCTGGGTGCTGGGCTTAGGCTGTCCTGAGGCTGCAGCCCCGCTTTTGGCTGGGCTGGGGTCTCATTTGCATGTGGGGTCCTCTTCCAAGCTTGTTCAGGTGCTGGTAGCCGTCTCCATGGAGTCCACAACACAGCTGTTTGCTTCTGCAAGGCCAGCAGGAGACTCTTTCTCCCGGAAAAGCCCAGTCCTTTTTGGGGCTTTCACTTAGTTAAGTCAGGCCCACCCAGGTTGATCTCCCTTTTGATGAACTCAAAACCAACTGATTTGGGATCTTAATCTGCAAAAGCTCTTTACTTTTGACAAAAGAGGTCATCCAATCACAGGAAGGACATTCCTTCCTAGTCACAGGTCCCCTCCATATTCTAGGGGTGGGGACGAAACGGGGCGTGCATGCCAGGGGCAGGAATGGTGGAGGCATGCTAGAACCCTGCCTAACACACACCCTGAGCAGGCAGAAGCTCCAGGAGGCAAACGCAGCTCTTCTTACCAGGAAGTCTGTGCCTTGAATCCCATTGAGGCAAAGGATACGAGAATGAAGCACTTGGCAGATCTTAGTGGAACACATGCAGGAATGCACGCAGAGCGCCTAGCATAGTGCCTGGCCCCCGGGAGGCCCTCCGCACTGGCACTTCCATCCCTAAGGGCCAGCTTGGTGGCTGGCATGCCTCTCTGCTTCTGTACTCAGCAGCAGGACGTGGCTGGTCCCTGGGGGTGGGGCGATTGCAACAGAATTCTTTGACCTTCTAGTTTGAATTCTGTGTCTAGCTGGAAGAGGGAACCCAATAGAAACACCTTCCCAACATCCCGTACCCCAGTCAACCTCGTCAGGGTTTACCTTCTCAATCCCCCATTCCTCAGTCCTACCTACCCCTCCCCGCAATGAAGGAGGACACAAAGTCAGGAATTGATGCTGAATCTTTTTTTTTTTTTAACTTTTGCCTTCTTAAAGCATATGCTGAGCAGATGGATGAAGCAATTTGGCAATTAAAAAGGCCCAGTGGCTTGGGCAGCGGCAGGGGGAGGCCGGGTGAGGTGTGTGGGGAGGGGACCCTCTTTTCCTGGCCAGGGAACAGCAAAGCCCGCACTAACTTCATAGAATATAAAACGAGGGAGGGGCGAAGGTAGGAGGGAGACTTGTAAAATACAATATCTTAGGGGATGGGCAATAATAAAAAATAAGGTTCATTATTTACAAACAATTTCTGTTCTTGGTCTCTGTACAGTGGGGTGAGGGGGCGTCTGCGTGTGTCGGTGTGTTGACTTGTGTGTCTGTGGGGGGCAGGAGGGCAGGGAGGGCAGTGGTTGTGTTGGTCAGAATGGGAAAGGAGGGGCAGCCCAGTGAGCGGTTTGTCTGAGAAGGACGGATGGCTGTGGCGGGGAGGGTGAGACCGGAGTGGTTGGCCCAAGGGGACAGTCCAAATGTGGGGGGAGGGGCAAGGCCCCAGTCAAGATCTGGGGCAAAGAAGGGCTGGGAAGAAGTGGAACCCTTTCTCCTGAGATGGGACTCCAGGGGGCAGGGGTATGAGCCGGATCCGGGTTAGTGAGCAAGACAACCCCTTGTCAGGGGTGCCAGGGGGTACGTCCTGTGTCCTGGGTCTGGCATGGCCTAGGAGAGCTTGATGGTGGTGTTTGGGCCCAGATCCCTGCAGAAAGAAGAAAAATCAGAGGTGACTCTGCCCAATGAGGACCTTCTCACCAATCCAAAAGCTGCATCTGGGCACTGGAAGGATAGGGCCTTGGGAAGGTATGGCTGACACAGGGACCAGGGGTGGGCAGAGGGCAGGTGGAGCCTGGGACCCCAGCAAGTGAAGGGGCCACCCACCCACCTCTCGTGGAACCACTCCTTGGGGTGGGAGAAGTCAGGGCTGCTGCCGTTTCCACCAACGTCTTTTGGCCAGGCCTCGCTCAGGTACTTTGTGGTCTCGTGGGTGCTGTCCAGGTGGTCATGCCGTAGGTGGTCTTGGGGTCGCTGTTCCGCTGTCCCCCCGGGCTTGATTTCCCAGCCATCCGGGGGCTCCACAGGCAGCAGGGCACTGCGGCCATCCTCCCAAGAGCCTGTCCCCTCGTCGTAGAACAGGAGGCTTCGGGAGGGCACTGGAGAGGGAGCTTGGGGTGAGGCCGGGTGCCAAGAGGCTCTCTCCCCATCCCAGCCACATTCGTGGCCTAGTAGTTACAGACATGAGCCCTGGAATGTTAAAGGCCTGGATGTGAATTCCAGCCCTAACGATGCTGAGTTGTGTGATGGCAGGCGAGTCACACATTTGACTTAACGTTTCTGAGCCTCAGTTTGTTCACCTGTAAAATAGGGATACTAGGACGAACTTCATGTAGATCTGAGCTTTAAATGAGATAATACAGGGGAAGTGATTGAAACTGTGTTTAGTAAGCACTCAGAGAAGGTAGATCTTTCTACCCAGAGGGTACCTACCAGGCTGTGGCATCAGAGAGCTGGGTTTGAATCCTACTTCTAACCCTTAATTTCCATGAGACCTTGGATAAATCTCTTCTCCATTCTGGACGCTAGAGTGCCCTTCAGGGAAATGAAGGGAAAGAAAACCCCCACATTGTGCAAAGCCCTTTGGCTTATATCGAAATTGACATCTCACAGGAACTCAGGAACCAGATAGTGTTAGCCTTGTTTCACAGAATAGGCCATTGAGGTTCCAGGGTATCAGGTATGCTGCCTCATGCTAGTTTGAGCTGAAGGTAAGAGGCAAACCCACCAGGATCCACCACGCCCCTTCAGGCTCGCATGGCCCCGACCAATGTGAAGGGCACGTCCTGGAATTGTGCTGTGCACCAGCTCTGTAGGCCAGCCTGCTCCAAAAGCATTCCCTACCCCTGCTGTGTGGACACTGGGTCTGTAACTACTGCGCTCATGAGAGGGGCTCATTCCTCCTCCGGCTTCCTCCAGCCTCCTCTGGTCTCCTCGGACTCTGGCTTTGTTCATCAACACTGACACCCCTGCCTTTATTCCTTTCTCTGCTCAGTCTTCCTCTATGCCAAATATGCAAAAGAAAAACAACGTGGTTCTCAAGACCTTGCATCCCTCTAGTCACTGTCCTGTTCTCTTTTTCTCAGGCACAGGCTGCATGTGTCCAGGGAGTGGTTCTCACTCCCCACAGCCACTTCCTCTTCCCCTAACAATCCCCTTGGCCAATTAATTGGCCAACCGGCCAACCGCTTCCTCCCCTCATGGCCTGTAGGCCTAGGTTACCCTCCCTGCAACAGCTCTGCTGCCCACGGCAGACATCACCAGTGGCCTCTGGCACTCCTTCCTGTTCATCCTGAGTGGTACCTCAGCCTCCTTCTCAGCAAGTACTTCAGGCAGCCACCATCATCTTGTTGGAACTGACTTTTGATCTGAAACTCATTTGCTATCCCAGTTGGGAAACACAGATGGCGTTTGGCAGAGGCCCCATAACCCCTGGCACCATAACACATGGGGGTGAAGGTAGGAACATTCCTATTGTCCCCTAAACTGATCCCCTGGCCACTTCTGGGAGGGCTGGGAATCAGGGGGTCTGCACTATAGTCCCAATTCCACAAATAAAATAGATGCTTTTTGAGCTTCAGTTTCCCCATCTGCAAAATGAGGAGGTAGAATGAGAGAAGGCAACCCCAGAACTTGGCTCCTCCCTTGGGTCTGGCTTCTGTCCAGAAGCAGGGGCTAGGGGGAGGGCAGCCTGGGTCAGGGCACTCACTCTGACTGGCTGCATAGATGCTGTCAGTGGCCACGGGGTCTTCCTTCACAGTCTGGGAGCCAGAGGAGAACTCAGGGAGGCAGGGCACGAGGGACCCAAGCACCAGAACGAAGCACAGGGCTGCTACCTGGTAGTGGAGAGAGACTGGTGGTCAGATCCTGGGCAGGGAGGGGCTGCAACCCTGGCCTGCCCCAAGCCTCCTTCCTCAAAACCAACAGGTACAAAAGGTTCGGTATTTTTGTAAGAAAGCAGCTATCAGAGCCAACCACCCACTAGATGTGGGGTATCCCACCCTCTCTGGGGAAGGTGGAGGAGGCTGCTCTGGCCACCTCGGCCCCTTGTAGGGGGGCCACCACAGGCAATGCTGGCAAGAAGTGGCCTTATTACCTACAGGAGGGAGGAATCAGATAAGGAAGAAAGGGGGAGGTGGAGGTGGGAGTTGAGGCTGGGACAAGGGAGGGGATGCAGCAACACACCAGATTCACACCAGATTCTCTGCAGGAGTAGCTAAGAGTCACAAGGCCCACACATGGCTCGGTCCCCAGCAGCACAGGCAGGATGATGTCCAAGGGCCTGGGGAGTGCACAGGCTGGACACTTCCAGGAGAGCATGGAAGAGGGACTAGCAGAGGCCTGAGCCACACCCTGGGCATTCTTGTATTTTCAGAGCTTTGCTTGGCCTTCTCTCCACCATTCATTGCAGAAAGAACTAAGTCCATACATCCCTGTGTCTCCCCAAGCCTTTTACCCCACAGGGAGTGGAAGCTGCCTCCTCAAAGGACTTGCCCTGCCATCCCCTAGCTGGGTTCACGTGAGTCACTCCCCAGCACACTCTGTTAGAACCAGTCAGAGAAGGCCATATTCTAGAAGGTTCCTTGGGCTTGGTGAAAGAGGCCGGGATCTCCTGGAGCCAGGCCAGTAGGCACTAGGATGGTGTACCCCAGTGGCATTGCCCCAAATATTGCCAATCCTTCAAAGGTCTGCCCGCCGCCCTAGAAAGCCAGCCTGGGGATGACGTGTCCTCCTGTGGCCTGAATGAGGGGGCGGCACCTACCATGAGACAGGTCCCGGTCTGGGTGGCGGCCATCTTGTAAGGTCGGGAGATCTTGTTGGTGACCAGAGTCTGGAGTTTCTGCAGCTGCTGCAGCAGGGTCCTGAGGAGGGCACAGCGGTCACCTGGCGGGTTCCGACCCAGAAGGCATCTCTGCCTCCTGGGGCTCTCCGGGGCAGTACCTGGGCTGGCTGCAGACTTGGCTTCCACACCAGGTGCCCATTGAATCAAGACAGATAAAGTCACCTCCTGCTTGGCTCCTCTGTGGTGTGGCTCGGAACCTGGGGCCTGCCTCATGGTGGAGAGTGGGGCCACCAGGTGCGAGCTCGGGGACGCCCTGTGATGCTCCTGGCCAAAGCGGGGGCTGGAGGAAGGCCTGTCCCACCTGGGCTGGGGCCACCTTTTTCTTGGCCCCCAGCAGCCACAGCTAAATTGACCTTCCTCCTTTGTGCCCACAACAGCCTGAGCGGAGAAGGACGCATCTGTCTGGCACATAGCGAAGTGTCCAGTACACGGCAGCTACCATTTTTGTTAATTTTATTGCTGTTTTTGTATTTATCACAGCACCTGTAACACTTCTTTTATTTATGGCTTTCCATGTCAGTCTCCTCAGCTAACTGTGGGCTCCCTGAATAAGGATTGGGTCCCACCTGGCATGGTCTCCTTCGGGCACACACAGGAGGTACTCAGCCCATGCTTGGTGAGCAAGCATTTAATCATCTCCTTCCTCCACCCCGCCAGGCAGAGGGGGTTGCAGTTCCCATAATGCACAGCAGGTGGCGAAATAGCTCCAAGAGTCTGGCCAAATTTGGGGGCACAGAGGAATCTGAGCCCCACTGAGGTAATGGGGTGAGGGTTCCTGGCTCCCGTTCCCTGAGTGGGGGGCATTCCCCAGGCCAATCAGGGGAGTAGCTGGATCCTGCTGGAGAAGCTGGGGGAGAAGGAAGGAAAGAAGGAAAAAGCCTTCTGTTGAGCACCTGCTACATACCAGCTGTTGTCTATTTATTTTAATTAATCCCAGCAAATAATCATTAAAGACCTACTGTGGACTCATGGCCAGGCACTATCAAGAATTCGGAATAACAACAATAAAAAAAGAAAAGCATGAACTGAGCATCTTTAAATGCCAAGCACAGTGCTGGGCCCTTTAGTTGCACTGTCTCATCGAATCTTTCCATGAATTCTGTGGTTGCTATTTAGACAAAGAAGCTGGGCCCAATCACTAAAAGGGCAGAGTGGAATACGAATCCAGAGCTGGGACTTTTGAAGCTACTTCATGCCAGGCACTGTGCCAACACTAATGCTTCTCAGACTTCACTGTGCCTGTGAATCACCCAAGGATCTTGTTGAGATGCGGATTCTGACTCTGGGGAGAGTCCCAAGATTCTGTATTTCTTAGAAGCCCCCAGTGTTACTGATGTTGTTTGTCCAAGAGAAACTCGCTTTGGGTGGCAAGCGTCTACACCAGTGGTTCGAACTCTGGGCTGCATCGGAATTAGCTGGAGGGCTAATTAAAACAGATTTCTGAGCCCTCTCCCTGGAGTTCCTGCCTCAGCAGCCCTGGCATGAGGCCGGGGAATAAGTATTTCCAACAAGTTCCCCGGGGGAGGCTTGCCGCTGGTGGCCTGAGGACCACGCTTGGAAACCACTACTCTGCACCATCTCACCCAAAGCTTCTCACCAGCCTTACCAGGTGTGCAGAGCTATGCATGGATGAAGAAGATGGGGGTCCTGAGCTGCAGGGTTCTTGTTTCTGGGGTTCATCCTGAACTTGGTTACCTCACCTCTCTCCTGCCTGCGCCCCAGAGCCATGCCAGAGCCAGGCACTGGATGCAGAAGGCAGGGCAGGGCGGGATGCAGGGGGCAGCACCCACCTGTTGGCATTCTCCAGGGTCTCCACCTTCTTCCACAGTTCGTTGTTCTCTGATGTGAATGTCTCCACCCTGTGGGGGCCAGGAGGCACAGGCTCAGGGGCAGCCCCCAGATTAGCTGCTGCCCCCTCAGTCCTGCCCCTGAAACCCAGGGGGAGAGGCCTGGGGAGAGCAGGACAGGTTGGGGAGTAGGGCCCAGGCCCCCACCCCTCCCAGGACTCTTACTTTTTTTCTAGACACTCCACGTATTCTTTCTTCTTACGGCGGCTCTCCTGGGCCGAGATCTAGAGGGGGAAGCCCCCCCAAACGGGGGTTACTATGGCCACAGATCCACTTCTTGGGGCCCCCAATTTCAGGGCTGGCATCACCAGGGGGTCAAAGGCCCCTGCCCACCAAGGCAGGCCCAGGGCAGAGCCGGGATCCAGCTCTTGCTTTACCTTGTTCTTGATTTTCCTGCGGACCCTCTTCAAGGCCTTCTCCTCAGCTTTGGTGAGGGGGAGTTTCGTGGGGATGGGGTAGCCCTCAGCAATCAGGGTGCGCTTCTCCTCTTCCGTCAGGAGCAGTGGCCCTGAAGTCCCCTGTAATTTCTGTGGGAGATAGGACATGATGGTTAGGAACCAGACAGCCCTGGGTTCAAATTCAAGCTCTGCCATTTATTCTGTGTGTGACCTGGACAAAGCACGCAACTCTCTGAGCCTCAGTTTCCTCACCTGAAAAAGGGGTAGATCTGAATTAAATCCAATAGCGTGTATCAAGTGCTTAGGATGATGCTGGGAGCCCAGTATATTAGGCACTTGGTGCATTGTTGGGGGCTTCCTAGACCCCACCTTGAAATTCATAGCCTCAACACCCACGTGTCCAGGGCCCCTAAATGGGCAGCCCCCTCCCATCCCTACAGTCTTGACTGGGAAGGCTCCCCACCCGTCCTGGGGCTCAGGGCCTAGCTCCAGTTTCCTGGGGACTCTGGGCCTCCTGCACACGCTCCCCAGGCAGTGCTCCTTAGAGGCAGCTGGGTCCATTCCCTGGATGTCAGGAATGCCAAGTTCTAGTCTCAGCTCTGCAACAGTGTGAATTCAGCAGGCCTCTGGGCCCTCTCTACGTATTTTCTATTCCCCACGAGGCCGGATGAGAAGATTCTCACTGCCTTCTGCCAGGCAGGCAGCTCTCTGAATTCTGATGGGGGTGGGGGTCAGGCATGGGGCTCCCCAGGCCCTTCCCCACTGGCTGTGAGCCGGAGTGGATATACCCAATTATTTCCCCCAGACCCACCCCCAGCTGCTTACGTGAGGGGCTGTGAGGAGGGGAGAGGTGGAGATGGCCGTGGAGGAGCGGGCCATGGGCCGGATGGGGCTGGAGGGGGGCAGAGAGCGGGGGCTCTGGGAGCCGTCACTGTCACTTCCATGGCTGCTGGGGGGCGTCGGAGGCATCTGCACTAGGTCCTCTGGGGAGAGGTGGGGGGAGCCGGGTTAACGGGGCTGCACCCCAGCTCTGCTGGGGCCTCGGAGCTCAGCACAGCCTGGGCCCAGCCAGTCCTGATGTTGTGGTCAATACTGCTGGGGCCTTTGACCAGCTGCAGCAGCAAAGGCCCCCCTTGGTATCCAAAAGATGGGAGCTGACACCCCAGAAGCTGATTCCTGGGTGTCACCTCATCTCTGACACCCAAGGCCTGGCTCTTTCGAGCCTGATCCTTGGTGTAAGTAGCCGTCACAGAGACTGGCTTCTTGGAGGCCCTCCTCCATCTCTGACTTCACGGGTCCAGGGTCTTTGAGCTTCCAGCTGGGCAACCCCAGGAGGAGACTGGAGTCTGCCTGCAGCCAGGCCCCTGGGTATCATGCTGGGCCAGAGCAGCCTCTGTCCCTTCCTTTTAGCCCAAAATGTATAGCCAGAACTACCCCGTGTTTCCATTTCTGACATCAGGCTGTGAGCTTTCAGCAGAGCAGCGCAGAGCACCGCTCTTCCCAGCCTCCCCTCCATGCTGCGCCTCTGTGGCCACAGCACCAGGGATCCTGACACTTGGCAGGAGGTCAGGAAAGAGCCCAGGGGGAGCTCAGCTGCAGGGAGAGTCCCCAGGGCTGCACAGAATGCCCAGCTTTACGGATGGGTGGGTGGATGGATGGATAGACAGATAAATGGCAACAGAGTGAACTTCAGTTAGTGAATGATGGGGGATTAGCAAAGAGGGTGAGCGGGTGTTGACTGTAGTGGCAACAATCAGAGGTTGGGTAAGAAGGGGATTGGAGGGATGAAGAGTGGCAAGCAGCGGGGAGAGGATGTGCTGAGGAGAGGTGGGGTTGTCGAGGGAGTTGGGTGGCCTGGACCAAGGTAGCAGGGATGCTGTCTGCCTGAGACTGGAGGGGAAGAGTCCCCCTCTGGACACACTCACCTGGTGTCACTTTGAGGAACTGGTTCACCTCCTGGGGCTCTGCTTTGATCACGGGCAGCTGAGTCATCTCTGCTGTGGCCTGAGGAAGAGACAGGTCCAGCTCCATCAGCTGCCCCAGGGGCTGTCCCCACCAGGCCATCCACCTGATCTCCTTTCCTGAGGCTGGTGGCTCATCCTGCTCAATAGGGGAAGTGACTAGGCTTAGAGTTCTGGGCATTGCCTGGAGGGAGCAGAGGCAAGTTCCTGCAGCTGGGAGAAGCCTCATCAGAACTAAGGGAAGCGGATGGTGTAGCTCAGAGAAGGAGGGCTTCTTGTGGTCTTTGAGGCCAGTGCCGTATCCTTGGCAGAAATTGACCCTGCACCAACTGTGAAGGCCACATAGGCCTCGGTGAGTGGGTTGCCATGAGAACGAGAGGCAATGTCTGCCACGCTGTAGCTGTTCCATGTCTGGTAACAAAAGCACAGATGAAGGAGGCATTAACTGGCTGGTGGCTGAGAACACTCCCTGAGCAGTTGAAGTTTGAACTAAGTCTCAAGGAATACACAGGAGTATTGCAGATAAAGGAGAGGGCGGGTGGTGAGTGAGCGGAAAGGCATTCCAGCCAGAGGGAAGAGCATTTGCAAAGGCACAGAGGCCAGACAGAGCATGGCTGGATCTGGAAACTGCAAGAATTCAGGGTGTCCAGAATGTAGGGATGTGTGTTGGGGTGGAGGAGTAGGAAGCAAGACCAGAATGTTGGGGTGGGAGTGAAGTCCAGACAAAGAAGTTTGAAGCAGCGAGGAGCCCCTAATGGATTTTAAGCAAGGGACTGACAGAATTTGATTCGCACTTTAAACAACATGTAGTCCTATTTCTTTATATTCCAACTTGCTGTCACAGAAAGGGTATCAGGACACACGTGTGGCTTCCTGCCAGCTGCACATCAGTGGTGTTCTCTTTGAGGAAAGCACTGTGCTGGGTGCTGGGTTGCAGGACTGTGTCTGCCCTCGGGGTCTGTGGCTTCTACAGGCAGGTCGTGACATTGTGGGTGGGACAAGGAATCCCAAATTAGGCAGATGAGTAGCAATCATAGAAAGTTCAAGTTGGTTGGGACCTGGGAGGTTCCCTGGTCTATGTCCCAGCTCAGCCCTCAAATCACACGAGGGGATTGCGATGCAGAAGAGTGATGGCACTTGTGGGGGTCACATAGCTGGCAATGGACGGACCACACCAGCTCCTGGCTCCTGTGCTGCTGCTCGGGTGTGCAGGTCTCTCTGGCGTGACAGTAGGGCTTTGGAGTCTGCTGGCTGAGCCTGGGGTGCAGCTCCCTTGTACCTGACTGTGTGAGGTGGGACAAGTTGCCTAACTTCTTGAGCCTCAGTTTCCTTCCCTGAGGCATGTACCTAACCTCTGAGACCCAGGCTGCTGCTGCTGTGCTGCCCTCCCTTCCTGCTTTGGCGAGGCCCGAGGTGCTGCTGAGCCAGTCTTGGGTCTGGTCACAGGAGACCCTCCACATGTGCAGCCAACCCTTGATCCTTGGGGACAGTGGTGGGTACAGAGGGGTTGGGAGGGGCTGGCAGGCCGGGAGGTGGCCACACTCTAATCAGGTGAGCCACCTGGCCAGCAGGGGGCAGGGCCAGCCCAGTCTAGAGGAGGGATTTAAGATAATCCTTGCTTGTCCACTCAGTGAGGAAAGCTCGTTAGAGGCAGTCATGCTCCCGTTTTATACAGAAGGAGGCTGAGGGAGAGGGAGGCAGGGCCCCCCGCCCATGTGAGAGCCTGGTAGGGCCTCTCCAGGGGCCCGTGCTCTGGGCCTCACAGCCTCAGCGGGGTCTTCAGACATCAACTTGGATCTACAGCTGAATGCTGTTCTGTCTCTCTCATGTGGGGGCAGCATGAGAGTGTGGGTTAAAAATATTAACCTCATGAAATCAAACAACCAAAAGATTCTCTATTTCCATTTTGGTCTTTCTTTTTTAAAAATGCTGATGCTTTGAGGAAATCAAGCGGCCCCGGGCGGGCTCCATCTCTGGACTCTGGGCGTGGCCCCTGACGCCCTGCTCTGCCTGTGCTCCGTGGGCCTCTTCCACGCCCAGTGAGGGCGCCCACTTACTGGGAGGGCACTGTGGTTTGTGTGCAGCCTAGGTGGTGCAGGGGTGGCCCAAGGGGGTGGCAGGGCCCCAACTGGGAGCTTCGACCCTCAGTTCTGAGGGTCACATTGCTCCCTGTTTCAGGAGCCCCGGGCTGCACAGGCCTTCAGACACTTCTTCCCACAGAGATGCACCACCCCTCTCCCACCCTCAGCCCCTACAGAACAGTCCCCAGGCTCACCTGGTGGGGGACAGGCAGCCTGGACAGGGGGCTAAGGCCCAGCAGCGGGGTGGTGGCCATGGTAGCAGTGGCAGCCATGGCTGAGGAGGCGGCCAGAGGGTCCATAGGCAGCTCCGGGCTCTGCTCCTGCTTCACCATGACGGAGCACAGCTTGTGTCCCAGCACCCAGGCTCCATGCTCCACATCTGGGGGAGAGGGCAGGACCCAGGCTCAGGGACTCCGGGGGCACAGGGCTCAGCCCCTCTCCTGTCCCCTGGGAGCCAGAAGTGGGGGCATCTTCTTCATTCAGCAGCTTACAGACTGAGCTTGGCCAACAGAACTGGACACCTTCTGACTGGCTGTGTGACCTTAGGCAAGTTGTTTAACCTCTCTGAGCTTTAGCTTTCTCATGTGTAGAAGTGCCTGTTCAGAAGTAAACCTTCAATAAACAGTAGCTATTGTTGGTACACTGATTGTTATTCAGTAAACATTTGCTGAGCACTGTGCTTGGTGCTGGGCACCTAGTGAGAGTCAGAAGCACTTTAGTGCAGTTGGAATGGCAAGGAAATGGGGTCAGAGAGGCCAGCAGAGGTGGCACCATCTTGGTGACTGTGCTCAGAGCTGTGACTTTGTCCTAAAGGCAGTGAGGTGGCACTGAAGAGTTTTAAGTATGCTCTCAGATTTGCAATGCTAAAAACATCACTCTGCCTCTGCATGGAGGCTAGACTGAGGCAGGCAGGATAGAGGCGGGGAAACCGTAGGGGTCTGTTGAAATCGTCCTGCTAGATAGAGAAGATGAGGCCTAAGCAAAGGTGGTGGGGTAGGGATGGAGAGGATGGAACATACTGGAGAAATTTAGAAGGGAGAATTCACAGGACCTGGTGACTGGGGGCTTGGGGGTGGGGGCAATGAGTGATGCTCAGGTCTCCCTATCTAGCATCCACCTCCTGGCCTCACCTGGGCCACAGGGCTGGCAGACATCACCCCTTTTCCTGCTGGGTGCCCACAGTCCTCCACCCCAGCTCGTGGCGGCCCCAGCACCTGAAAGCCAGAGAAGCACTGGTAAGGCAGGGGCCGGGGGAGCCAGCTTGCAAGGGAAGAGCCACAGGGGACCCCGGCCTTCAGGACCCACTGTGGGTGGGGAGAGGGGTCAACGGCTGCCTGATCCCACCTCAGAGGCCAGGCCCCACCCTGCTGGGAGCCTGAATGCCCCAGCTCTGGGCCACGGGCTGCCCTCCAGCTCCAGGAACACCCACAATCGTCCCAAATTACAGGGCCAGCCTTCTGGCCTCCGGGAAGCTGCCCCCTGCAAAGGGCCCACAAACAAATTACTCTAAAAATAGATTGGGGTGTCCAAGGAGTTGCTGGGCTGGAAATGTGGGGGTGGAGGGAGAACCCGCCCCAGGAGGGAGGCCATCCCGCACTCCAGCTCTTCCCCAGCTGCTCCTGAGGCCTCACTGAGGTGACCTCAGAGCTCTTAGCTGAGGCCAGGGCATGAGGGAAGCTGAGTCCTCAGCAACCACAAGCCCCGGAGCCATTTAACACCCTAAGAGGTGTCCCTGCCCTGAGGGATGGGGTTCGGAAGCGGGTACAAAGGTCAATCTCTGCCCTGGGGAACCTCTAAAGCCCTCAGAAACAGTTCACACTTTGCACACTGAGCACAGTGCTGAGCCCCCGGCACACGTCAACTCATTTATTCCTTCTGAAAATCCTATGGGGCAGGCACTGCTGCTTTCCCATTTCATAGATGAGAATATTAAGAAAGTCACTCAAGACCATTGTCCTCGGAGGGGAAAGAGGAATAAAAACCACTACAGTAAGAATAGGACTTTTACAGGCACAATGAAAATAGCCACTAATCATTGTTATGTATTGTGTGCTGGGCGCTGAGCGTGGTACTTTACGTATTTTTAACCCTGTCTGGAATTCTCAAGCCACATGCTATCTTTATTTTATAACCGAGGACACAGAAGCCCAGGGAGGTTAAGAGACTTGCCCAAGATCACACAGAAGCTGGCAGAAGCGTGAAGACACGCACCGAAGCCTGCGTGGTTCCCAACCCAGTGCCCCTTGCTGCCCCCTTGCGGCCGGAGAATGTGGTGGCGGCCATCCCTACTGTGCATTTTACTGTGTCGTGTGACCTGAACAACTCAGCTTTCTTGAATTCTCATTTTCCTCATTAGACAAGTGGGGATGATGATAGAAGTGATTCCTACCTCACCTATGAGTTGTGGGAAACGGATGCGTAGTTAGCATGGGAGCCCACTGCAAACCGGAGAGTGCTATGGAAATGCCGACTGCTGTTCCCACTGGTCGATGAAGACAAGAGGCTGATGGAGGCTGGGAGGTGGGTCCACCATCGCCCAGCCAAGCACAATGGGGCCAGGGTCGCCCGTTTGAGGAAATGGCCAAAGGGACCATTTCCGGGTGGGGCACAGTCTCGAGTTCTCGAATGTTGATGATGTGAGAGAAAAGACTCAAAGGACCCTACACTTAAAGTCAAGGCAGGTTGGGGGACAGAGGAGCTTTAGAGAACCCCACCTTCAGGAATAAAAGTATGCGCAGGAGTCTCTCCCAGGTGGCGTCTCAGAGGACATCCCACTACAAGCAGATGGGAAGGTTCCATGCAGAGTCTTGGTAACTTGTGCACATTTACCGTTTAATTGCCCTCACTGTTCCCTCTAAGGGGTTCTCAGACCTTGGTGTGCTTCAGAATCCCCTGGAAGGCTGAGCTCTACCCACAGGGTGTCTGATCCAGCAGGTCGGGGGGGGGGCACCTGGGAATGTGCATTTCTAACAAATTTCCAGGTGATGCTGCTGGTCTGGGAACCACCCTTTGCACACTATTGACCAAAGGCAGCAACAGACTCTTGAGAGGTGCCCTTGTGGGTTTGATTGGAGGGAGAACAAAAAAGCAGGAAGCAGTGTTGCTGAGAGGTGTTTGTGGGTGGCTCCCTGGGGGCCTCTGGGAGTCTCAGCCTCCAGTACACTGCCACCTCCCACCCCCCAAGTCCCTCAGTATCTTCCTTCTCTCCTGGGCCTTCTGGGCCTGTGCTGTCCCTGGGCCCTTCCAGCCCTTCTTACCTTGGGTGGTGTCCTCCATCTTGATGGGCACAAGGGGGCTCTGAGGTGCTGAGTCACCACTCAGGGAGTAGCTGTGCTCGGCCTGGATGCCTGGCGTGGGGGAGTCCAGTTCCATGTCCAGGAGAGGGCTCTTCTCATCCAGCACGGGGTCATCAAAGAAACTGCTGAACAGGTCGTTGGAGAAGTCCTCCATGTTCTCTGCGAAGTGGTCCAGGTGCTCAGGGAAATGCTAGGGAAAGAGGAGGCATGCAAGGCAGCTTAGCTGAGGAAGCGGGTACAGATGCTGCTGTGGTGGGGCCTCCAGCCCTGCCACCACCACCACCGTCCCTGCAACCTCCCCATCACTCTTCATGCCACCACAGATACCATCTGCAGCAGCACCAACCTCCCACTTCCCACGTTACTTGTACAACTATTATCACTTCTATTAATAGCAGCACCACTGTCATCACAGGACGACCGCCACCTCCACTGCCATCTCCAGCTTCGGTGTCATTATCCTCAAGGGTAAGCTGTGGATGGTGTGAAAGGACCCTTGGACCAGGTGATGGGATGGACACAGGGCTCTAGTTCTGGCTCAGTGACCTTGGTTACATCTCTTTGATTGCCTGAGTCTTTCTCTTGGTCCACTCGACTTCCTTCGGGGAGGACTAATTAAAAGAATAATTAGGTCTTTGCGACAGCATATATGAAACTAGAGGGTATAATGCTAAGTGAAACAAGCCCATCAGAGAAAGATGAATGTCTCATGATTTCTGTTATATGTGGAATCTAATGAACAAAACAAACAAACAAACAAACAAACTAGAGGCTCACAGACACAGAGAACACACTGACAGCTGTCAGAGGGGCAGGGAGTTGGGGAGACTAGGTGAGAAAGGCAAAGGGATTAAGTGGCGCAAATAGGTAATTGCAGAATAGCCGCAGAGATGTAGATTACAGCATAAGGAACACATCGGGTCACTAATATCGTGATAAATATGTATGCAGTCAGGTGAGTACTTGAAACAGTAGCAGAGACCATTCTGTAAAGTATATGATTTTTTAACTGCTTTGCTGCACATATGAAACTAATACAGATAATATTAAACGTAAACTGTAATTGAAAAATACTCTTTAGAAAAAGAAAAAAAAAGAATACGTTTATGGTAGCTGGTTTGCACCCCAGTGGCAGGCAGTATTGGTGACTTTTGTATTCCTTTTCACTGGGATTGAGGTGGTGGGGTTATCAAGGCCTCCACTTCCCTCATTAGCATGGTCCCCACCTGTCCTGTGCCTCTAGTGTCTCCCTTTTCTTTATTCCAAGAGATTAGGCTCTGGAGCCGTATTATGTGGGTTCGAAGCTTGGCCTTGAGACTTCTGGCTATGACTCAGTGCCATTCGAACCGTGGGTGTTGACTCGTTAACGAGTTGTGAAATCAATTTAATAGGTCATGACCAGAATATAAAAAAAAATAGAAGAGAACAAAATAGAGTAGAAAATATCAGTGCACAGGACACAGAAAAGTTAAATACTTAGTGTAAATTTGTGTCTCAGTTATGGGTGTGTGTTTGTTCCTGGCGAGGACGCAAAATATATTTCTTAGAAACAAAATAGCGTGAAAAATATTGGTCCCCACGATCCTGGGAAAGTTGATTAACCTGACTGTGTTTCATTTCCTCTTTTGTACAATGGGGACAATAATAGTTCCCCTCTGCTAGGATATTGGGTTAAAGGAGTTGATGCAATTGACCCTTGAATGGCATGGGTCCAACTGTGTGGGTGCACTGTAGGTAGATTTTCTCATCTTGTAAACAGAGGATGTGGACTGATGGTGTTAATAACCATACCGTAATGTATTTTCTCTTCTTAATAACATTTTTGTTCTCTAGCTTATTTTATTGTACAAATACAGTATACAATACATATAACTTACAGAATATGTGTTAACTGCCTGTTTATACTACCACTAAAGCTTCTGGTCAACATTAGGCTATTAGTAGTTAAGTTTTGGGGGAGCCAAAAGTTAGGGGTGGATTTTCTTTCCTTTCTTTTTTAATCCTCACCTGAGAATATGTCTTATTGCTTTTATTGATTTTTTTATTTGATCTTTATTGTATTTTTATTACCATTTAGTCCCCTTAAATTCTCCTTCCCCCAGCAATCACCCCACTTTTGTCCATGTCCATGAGCCCTTTTTCCTTTTTGCTCAATCCTCCACCCCCTAACTTCCTCCCCCACTAGCTGTCATCCTGCCTTCCGTCTATGAGTCTGTCCCCATTTTCCCTGTTAGTTCAGTTTGTTCATTAGATTCCACATATGAGTGAACTCATGTGGTATTTATCTTTCTCTGACTATTTTATTGATTTTAGAAAGAGAGAAAGGGAGCAAGAGGGAAACATCTATGTTGAGAGAGAAACCAGGGATGAACCCTCAACCTGGGTATGTGCCCTGAGCAGGGATAGAACCTGCAACCTTTTGGTGCACAGGACAATGCTTAACCAACTGAGCCACCCGGCCAGGGCATCTGCAGATCTTTAATTGCATAGGGGTGACTCTTCTAACTCCTGCATCGTTCAAGGGTCAACTTCACTTATAAAGAACTTAGAACAGTCCCTGGCACATAGTACTTACTCAGCAAATGTTACCTCTTATTATTAAGAAAGCACTCAGTGGCTGGTACATAGTAGGATTATTTTTTCTCTCTAAAGAGTTACAAATATGTAAGGAAGTGTTACTGTTCTTTATTCATCACTTACTGACTGAATGAATTTGCTGGTGGTCTGGTAGAGATGGTGGGGGGCTTTGTTTCCAGCCCCGGGGTCCCACCTGGTGAGTGGTTAAGAACTGGCTTCTGGGGGATTGACCTGAGGTCTGGAGTTGTTGACTCTTTCCAGCATGGACTGCTCAGAGCCTTCCCCACCCAGAGGAATGAGTGGAACAGCCCTATCTGGTAATACGGTTCTGAGCCACGAGGGCATCTGCCTGCAGGGAGCAGGGGATGGGCACAAGCTCTGTGGTCAGACACACTTTCTTTGACTCCTATCTCCACTACTTGCTAAGTTACTTCACTTCTCTGTGCCTCAGTTTCCCCATCTGTTAGGGGGAATAATAGTTCCTACCTCATAGTGTTATTGTCATCATGAGGCTCCAATATTTGTTAGATGCTTAATATTCACCTCAAAGGATTATAAGGATAAAATGAGTAAATACAAATAACATGTATACATATAACATACATACATATATATACACATATATATGCAGTAAATACATGTAACACTTAGAACAGTGCCTAGGATGTAGTGAGTGCTTGATAATTGTTAGCCATCATTATTATGAAAAGCCTAACTCTGAGTCTGAAGGGAACTGAGCTTGGAGCCCATGGGGGAAGGTGGTTTGGTCTTTCCCCTCAAAAAAGTGTGATCACAGAATCCAGGACAGAATGAGTTCAGAAACCCCACTAATTCAGGTATTCTCTCTTCTCCTCTTCCCAATTTGTCAGAACCTAGCATCATTATCCTACATTGAATAATTTTTAAAATCATAAAAATTATTCTATTCAATTGCCACAATTATCAAATGAGATAAGGAAGTTGCATATCTGCACTGACAGACAGGGAAACCGAGGCCCAGGGAATCAAGTAGAACTGGGAATTGTGCGCAACTCCTCATTGTCCAGGCCTCCCTGACTACAGCAGATGTTCCCTTGTTCAGGGACTGCCTGTTTGCCAGACTGTAATGTCCCTGAGACAGGGTCTTTATCTTGTTCACCTGCTGGAGGGACAAGGTCCTGTACCCCAGAGGACAATGCCATCAGTATTGTCCATCAATGGATGCCTAGGGGGAGGCTGTACAGGGAGGTTAGAGGCCTTGGCTCAACAAGTCTCTAAGAATACCTGTGATCCCAGATGAAGGCCATTTACAGGGTACAACCTTCCCCAACCATCCAGCCAGGGACAGGCAGGACTGTGCTAGCCACATGCTCTGTAGAGGCTGGGCCAGACCAGCTGGGGTCGCTTTGCCCATTCTCTCTCTCTCTCTCTCTCTCTCTCTCAGTCAGGCCTGGTGTGGGGCCCAATGGGAAGGGGTTACAAAGAGAGGACAGTGCAGTGAGTCAGCCACTAAGGTATTTCTCCAGCAGCTGCTTCTCAGGCGATAAGGGTTTGCCAAGCCTGTCCGTGAGGCCTGGGAGAGGAAAGATGCTTCCTCTAGTCTGGGCTGGGGTCCCTGAAGGTCTTGCCTCCAGGCGGATGAGCCAGGTCCTTCTCAGAGACCCCTTTTGGGGTGCCCATTGGAACGTGCTGAGGAAGCTCAGATGTCCCCCTTGTGTGAGCAGCCCCCACCTCACCTGCTGGAAACAGCAGCCAAGGCCACAGCAAGATGGAGCTTCCAGAGAGTGGGAGCCAAGTAGAAGGGGAGGGCAGCCAAGGGGCAGGCAGGGTGGGGGCGGAGGACACTCAGAAAATCCAGTCGTTCCTCTGGGTTTCCTTGTATGCTGGATGCCCCTCTGGTGGCAAAAATGGGCATGTCCCATCACCCCCAGGCCCTTCCTGCTCATGGGAGCATGCCAGAGGGGCTTCCCTTAGAGAACTTTGTAGCGCCAGTCTATCTGGTGCGTCTATCTGGTGCCTGGAGCTCAGTTATGGTTGGTTTATGTCATCAAGTCGGAGGCAGAAGGGACCTGAGAAAGCTCCTGGTCCATGTCCTCCTCCCCCATTTGCTAATGTAGAAACTGAGACCCAGAAAGGGAAAACCACCTACCCAGGGTCACACAGTGAAATGGCAATGTTGAGGGAGGGCTTCTTTGTACTTCTGGGGCCAACAGGATGTGGGACATCTTCTTGTTGTCCCCTCACTTCTTTCTCTGGGTCCCCACTCTCCCCCCAATGCTGGAATTCCACTCTGGAGATCTGAGCCCCAGCAGCTCCTCTTATTCCACACCGCCATCCCTCCCTCCCCGGGCCACACCCAGCTCTGCCTCCAGTTTCAGACTATTCGATGGAAATTATTGGGGGTGGAGGGCAGGAATCTATAAATGGCCAAGGGGTCGTGGGTCATCGCTCTGAGGGGGATCGGGTTCTAACCAGGGGTGAGCGTTCTACGGAGGTGCCTTTCCAGGCAACGGGAGGTGGGAAGCCAGAGAAGGAAACACTGTATTATGATTCGTTTTCCTCCTCGTTAAAGACTTTTTCCTACAGTCGTGCCAACACAAGCTCTTTCTCGGCTGCCACGCGCAGCGAGCGCCGGATCCTCTTGCTTGGAGAAGCAGACCGGGCTCTCCTGCGCGCACCCCTCCCCTCGGTGGCAGCCTCTTCACGCCCGGAGCTGGTCTTGGAAGCCGGCCCTTTAAATTTACAAGAAGACGCGGATCCTGCCAGCCCGGTGCTGCGCACGGAGGTTAACACCGTGCACTTGGGGCCGCCCCGTGCGGGAACCCAGCCTGCTCATTGGTGAAATCCGTCAAGCTCCTGGCCAATGGGAAGAGGCTGCGAGAAGCCCGCTGCTGCAGCAACTAGGGCGGAAAGGGGCAGGAGGTGGGCAGGGCTCGTGCGGAGGAGGGTCCCGAAAGAGGGTGTACGCGAAAAGGAGGGGTGTACTGGGTGGCCCCTCGTGTCCCTTTCTGCTCCTGAGGTGAAGGCAGAAACTACCCCTTAGAGCTCCCAGGTGGGCTTGGCGATCCCACCGTATCCTAAGACTCATCTCAGAAGCATAGTTTTGAGGCGGCACCGCGGGCAGGGGGAGATGGAGAAGGAGAGTCTCCTCGGACGTTCCCGGCTCCAAGAATTGGTTGGGCCCCCATTCTTAAGTCCTTTCGCAACTTTTCCAGCTCAGTTCCTTCCGCCCCTCTTTGAATAATCCTACCATGGGCGCAGGGACCGCACGGACCGGGCATTTGGGTCTCCGTGTGGGTCTCTCGGCCCCCGAGGTGGAGGGGGACATTTCTGGGTCGGCTAGAGGACCGCTTAAAGCTCCTCTCAACGCCCTCTCCTCATTCCTCCTTTGGGTCAATGCAGAGAGAGGGAAAAACTCTAGGGGTGTGGGTGAAGGGTCTCTGCCTGAGAACCTGAGGCAGCCCAAGAGCGCCCCCTTCCCCTCATGCCCTTCGATGCATGCACCATCTTCTCTGGTTTCTGCCCCCTCCCTGACCCAGGCTGATTCAGTCTGTGCTTGGGGAAAGAGAGGGAGGAGACCGGAGTGGGTCCAGGCTGAGCTGTGGGATGAGGAGCGGGGGGAATCCCGAGCCCAGACATTCCTTCAGAGACTGAGCTTTGGGGAGAGATGGGAGGAGAGTCGTCTTACATTTCTCTCTTCCCTTTCCCCGCAGGCTGGGCCTCTACTCCTCACCGTCCCCCCCCATGCACACATTGACCCATACATTCCTGGACAGTTACTTGCCTCGTGGTCACTAGAAAATTGCCCCCATTTCAAGTTGAAGGGCCATCAGAATGAGTCACTGCTGTGTCAGAGTGTGTGTATGTGTGTGGGGCAGGGTCAAGAGAGAGCAAAGAGGGGCTTAGCAGAAGGGAGGTGGCCCCTGGATACCCAGTTGTCACACAGGCCCTCCCTGTCCTTAAACCATCCAGGCTTTTGGGGTTGCCTTCTCAGAGCTAGACTTGAAGATTGTCCTGGGAAGGAGAAAAGGCCCTGGATTTGGACTCAGGAACCCCAGAGGGCAGGTAGTGTTTTCTCTCCAGGCCACAGTTTCCCATCAGTTAAAATCTGTGTCCCAGCAAGGGGTGGCTGGGACATGGGTGGCAGGTAAACTAATCCTCAGAAAGTGGGCTCTTTTTCTTTGTCCTGGCCTCTCTGGGGACTAGTAAGGGATGGAGCCAGTTCTCCTGGTCCCAGGAGCTAGTCCCTCCCCGAGTCTTCCTGGCAGGGCATGGGGGTTAAGGGAGCACATTGTTCCAACCTCCAACCTCACTCATTCCCCCATTCCCCACAGGCCTGGGGAAGGCGGCTGCTGGGGTTTCATATTTTCCCCCTGCTGAACTAGTTACCACAGAGCCCAAAGTCCAAATAAGCAGAAATAAGGAGTGTGCTTGTGCACATGCTAAATAGACACGGGCTGTGAGGTTCCTATTTACACAGGGAAACACTAACCAATGGAAGATCTGCCACCACGGACACATTCAGACAGTTCTGTATGCAGCCTGGCACAGGGTTGTTGCACAGGTACTCGTGGGCTCACGTTGGCTGACACAGGCAGGCACTGACAGACCTAGCTAGGGCACACTCCTCAGATGTGAGCAGACAGACTCCCATACGTGCACACATGGGTGGCCACCTCAAGGTCACAGATGTAGTCATGCACACCCTCACGTGAGCACAAGCAAAACCTCACACGACCACAGAACTAAATGCTGACTGTGCCAGGCCATGTGCCTGAGATGACTGAGTCATGTGACCCCCACAAGGGAGAGTTGGGAATCCCAGGCTCGCCTGGGGCTGGGATATTGAGGGCTGGGACTCCAGAAGGGGGCGGTATGGGGTGAGGTTTTCTTGGCACGTGCACTGGAGAAAGGAAGGGACGAGGGAAGAGCAGGCTGGCACTCACCAGAGGCTGCTTCTGTGCAGAGCAGGGTCCTGAGGAGGGTGTGCATTCTCTCTAGCCCCCGGCTCTGTAGGGTCTGTTCCTCCAGTTTCCCTCCTGACACTGGTAACCCTTCTTTGGCTAGGACATGGGTCCCTCAGGAAAGAGGAGATCTGGCCTGCAGATTCTTGGCCAGACCCTGGCATCTTCTGACCAGGCAGCCCATGTGCTGTGGCCCAACCCTGGGGTGGGTGCCAGGTACTGTCTGGGCAGGAGGAAATGATGGCAGTGAGTGCTGCCGCCCAGGGCTGGGATTAGCTGTGACTGGCACCACTAAGGGCACAGCGGCCCATGGTCTGGCTGCTGGAGATGTCAGTCCATAGGCAGTGGCCAGAGGATCCCTGTGGGACAGCTCAGGACACTGGAGCTAAGTGCCAGGGCTGGCACTGGGGGCTGCTAAAGAACCAGGGCATCTAATCACATCTATTTATTTATCACTTACGCATTTGTTCAGCACTTACTGAGTACTACTGTGTGCCCAGCCCTGTGGGTACAGAGATGAACAAAGCTCAATTTCTGCTCGCAAAAGGCTTTCTCACTAAGTGGTGTGACTACCCCATTTACAAAGGTAGGTCCAAGGTTTGAACCCTGATCTTTCTCAAGAGCATTCTGCCCCTTGCAATCAAGAGGGATCTTCAACACAAATATGTAGGTCCCTCCTGCTCAACATCCATTGGTGATGACTCCCTGCTACCCTTAGGATAGTTTCCCAGTTCCTTAGGGTAGCTTGAAATGATCCAGCTAGGTTGCCTCTATGTCTTGCTGTGTCCAATCCTCATCTATCTCCAAAACCTAGCATTGGTTCCAGTGCATGGTAGATGCTTAGATGTTTGCTGAGTGGCTGACTGAGTCAGTGGGTGAATGAAGGAACATGCCAGCAAGCTAAGGGAGTGAAGCCTTTTTTTTTTTTTTTTTTTGCAGCTGAGCCTCCAGGAATGACTGCCTTGAATTCCACTCTAATGCCAGCTTACTCCTGCTCCAGCAGAGTTTCCATGCGCCTGGGCTTCTTCCCTCAGCTCCTCCCTATTGGGTTGTTCCTCCTCAAAGCCTTTTTATTCTTAAGCCCCAGCCAGACCAGGTACCTGGGGACCACAGCCCCCTACTCAGCCCTGGAGGAGCTGCCCCAAGCCTAGGCAAGGCCAAACAGTATAAGCAGCCCAGTGGCCAACCGGCTGAGCTGCTCTCCCAGCCTCTGGCCAGCTGGAAGGCCCTCCTCAGCTGGAACCTGCCACCCAGCTCTGGCTGGGATTCCCTGGCCTCTTCCCTCTCCTCAGTGCACTCAGAATTCAGCCTTTGGCTTCCTCAGCGTCCTGGCCTGTCTGACTTGTCCTCGGGTTTTATTTTTGGAAGAAGCTGCATTCTCTCTCCTTATTTACTCCCTTCCTTCAGGAAAGGTGTGGGACCCCTGGGCTCGGCTGGGGATCAGGCTGCAGCTTCAGCTCCTGGGGTCTAGACCTCTCTGGGGCTCCAAGGGAGGGGACCTCCAAAGATTCCTGACCCGTCTGATGCTTCACAGCCAGATGCCCTCGTTCCCCCACCCAGTGTGTGACTAATGCCTCCCCTGCCCTTCTTGAAGAGCCCCACTATAGCCAAAATAAATCATTACAAGTTTAGAGCTGAAAGAAAGTCTGGCATCATTAGTTCCATCTCTTATTTGCAGAGGCAACGTAGTTCAGTGGTTCCGAGCAAGGGAAGCAGACAGACCTGGTCCTAGTCCTGACTTTGCTACCTACACTATAGCCTTGGGCAAGTTGCTTAAACTCTCTGAGCCTCACTCTCAGCTGTAAAATAGGGGGGATTCTATCTACCTCACCAGGTTGCTGTGAGGATGAAATACCATCTGTAAAAAGCTTTATACCATGCAGGCCACATAGAAGGCTCTCATTAAATGTAGCTGTTATTATTGCAGAGGGAAACTGAGAGCCGAGGAAAGGAGTGGGTGTGCCCAGGATCACAGAGCTCAAGGTAAACAGCCGTTTCCAGAATCTTTCCTCTGTCTCCATCTCCCTTCCAAGGAGAAGGGAGGAGACTGGCATCAGCCCAAAGGAGGAATCTCCTCGAGTCAGTTGCACAGGCGAAACCTCTGGGTCCTCTGGGTCCTCTGGGTCCGCCTCCCACCACCAGTCCAGGCCCTCCCCTGGGGAAGGCTTTTCCTCCACTGCCCCAGGGACCTCTTTCTCACTCACTGAGGGTGAGGGGTCTGGAGAGGAGACCCCAGGTCTCAGCCCCAAGGTGGACTCCAGGCCAGTGGGACTCTGAGAGGAGAGGGGAGTGCAGGGTCCTGACATCACAGAGCAGAGAGGCTGGAGCCACAGCCATGCGGGCCAGCTGGGGCCCTTCCAGCTCTTCCAGATGTCTCAGGAATGTGCTGAGCTGGGAGCTACCTCGCTCCTTCCCTCACCACCCCCAGCCCCTCATCCCCTCATATGCTCGCTCAAGCTTTGCCTTCACCCCACCCCCTTCCTCTTTCTACTCTTCCCCTTTCATCTCTGCCTGGGAGGGCCTCGTGTCCACTGTCCCTCTGGTAGGTTGCTACAGTCCAGCTTCCTCTCAGACGGCTGAAGGGGTCACTGAAGGCAGGAGCCCTTCTCCTGCAGACCCCATGGGCTGACCGTGTGGGGTCGGGGGAGATGAGAGCTAACTGGGTTGGGAGGGGTGAGTTCTGAGCAGATAGCACATGCCAGATCCCAAATGTGGAACTGATTTGCAGCCCTGGGAGAGAAAGAGGTGAAGGCTTTGGGGCGGCCGAGGGCAGGGCTGGGCTTCCTCTCTGGGAGGATGATGGAAGGGACTCTGGGCATCTTGTCCCAGCTGATGGGTGGGAGGGCCCAGGAGGTGAGGTGCCAGGCTGGGCTGGGCTGGGCTGGGCTGAGGAGGGCTCAGAGCCTTCTATTCCCCTGAGACCAATAGGAACATGCTTTGCCTGATAAGTGGTGGTGGGGGGGTTCCTGAACTGTAGGAGGGGTGGGGGAACCCCATTAGTGTCCAAGGGTTAGACTAGGAAGAAGGCTATGGTTTATGCTAGGGCTCTCAGCGTGAAAAGGGACAGTCTGTCCTTCGGCAAGGGTGGGGTTGCCTTGGACCTCCCTAGGTCAGCCTGGCCCAAGTGCTGGGGAGGGAAGAACCAGAAGGGAACTGGTACTCCTGGTCCAGTGTGAGAGTCGAATCAAGGCAGAGGGTGGATGGAAGAGGTGAGAAGGGATATGGGGTCAGCCTCTGCCTTGAGTTGCTCCGGGTTCAGGAAGGGCCCACAATTCTGTCTCCCTTGGGGGAGGGTCCCACATCATCCAGACAGGCTGACAGCTGACATCCCCCTAATGGATTCTAGATCTCCCATCACTGAGACAGTTTAGAGTTGCTGGGACCTCCACTGTGTCCAGCTCAGAACTATCACTGGCTCCCTCCCACCTGCTAATAAATCTCTCAGGTCTTAAGCACTGCATTCTACTCACTGCTATAGCTGGAGCTGCTGTCTTTGCATTCCCTCCAGCCTACCTGGGTGACCACGCCCAGCTCCTTGAATCAGCTATGAGCTTCATTGAGCAAGAACCTTTGCTCATACCCAGAATACTTTTGCCTTTTATCTCCTCATTTTAATTCCTATCATCCTTGAAAGCCAAAGTCAAATGCCACTTCCTCCAGGAAGCCTTCCTTGATCACCCAGCTGGAAGAGTCCTGTCACTTTTGTACTACCATAGCACTCATAGACTCTTAGGTCGCTGGCTAATATCACATCTTGAATTTTAACTATGCACACTGGGACCCATGTCTCTCCTTAAGCTTTAACCTCGTTTAGGGTAGAACCTTGGATGGAGTTCATCCTTAAACTCTCTGCAGGGCCTCACACAGGGTCTATCATACAGTATGCCTAATAGTAATGATAATAATGGCTAATATTTATATCCCAAGAGCTCTTTTAGCTCCTTCTCTGCAGTATCTATCTCATTACAGTTTTAGAATACAGGGTAGGTACTGGTACCCTGATATAATAGTTGAGAAAACTGAGGCCCAGAGAAATTAAGTAGCTTACTCAAATTCATTTGGTTAGCAGGAGGTTGAGCCAGGATTTGAAACCAAGCTCTGACTGCAGAGTTTGTGCTTTTAAGCACACACAGTAACACTAGTTGTTGAAGGAATGGTTGATTTCTGGCTGCCCCATCCTAAGTACAGAACTAGATACAAAATATGAGCCCTCCACTCCATGCACTGGGTCCTCACTGGGGCCCTGGTTTTGCTCATCCCCAGCCACCCCTCTCCTGATGCCTCAAAACACTGAGCCCTGAGAAGGGGCCTGGCTTCTTTTCCAGCTCCAGAGAGATCGGCACATAAGAAAACAGAATTCCCATAGTCAGGGCTCAGCCTCGACCAGTGTAGCTCAGTGGGTTGGGCGTCATCCCACAAAGCAAAAGGTCACTGGTTCGATTTCTGGTCAGGGCACATGCCTGGGTTGTGGGTTCTGTCCCTAGTAGGGGTGTGTACAAGAGGCAACTGATCGATCTTTCTCTCTAACCTGATATTTCTCTCCCTTTCTTTCTCCCCCACTTCCTTGTTTTAGAAATAAATAAATAAAATCTTGTAAAAAATCAAATCAAATAATATAAAATCCCCATATCAGGGCTCAGCATAGGGATAGAGAAGGTGGGATGTTCCTTCAAGGGCTGCTCAGGGTTGGGGGCCTTCCTTTCAGGCGGTAACAATAATAATCAGAAAAGTAGAAGCAACAACTATTGTTCATAGAGGATTTAGCATATGGCAGGCACTGTGCTAGGCTTTCTACAAGACTTATTTAATTGAATCCTCCTGAGAAATCTGTGTTCTACGGTCATCCCTACTTTATGGATGAGGAGAAGGAGCTGGGAGAGGTGTAGGCACCTGTCAAGCTCATGCAGACGACAAACGGTGGAACAAGAATTTGCTCCCAGGTCTGAGCAGCTAAAGGTGACCATTAATGGCTGCACCACCCATTCAGGTACAGTTCAGCTCCCAGTGCTTGTTGAGATATCTGCCCTCTGACCTGTGGACCAGCTGTCTGGTCAGGCTGGGTCAGGGAGTAGGCACTGGGTCTCGGGATATTCCCGATCAGAATCCGCCCACAGTGGAGTGGATTCAGAGTTTACAGCTCACCTCTTCCCCAGATTCATGCAGTTTGAGGGGCCAAGATATTTAGAGCTGAGTCTGTTTCTTTAGCTGGGTAGTTTTGACCCAGGTATCCATTTTATTATACTTTATAATTCATATACATGCATGTGTGTGTGTATGTGTATATGTATATATATTTTTTACGTGTACAATCTGTTTCATAATAGAAAGGGCCATCATGGTAAAGTAAAAAGTAGGTGTGGGGTTAGATTAAGATTTACTCTTTGACTAAATAAATACCATCCATTTTTTTAAAAAAGTCCCATCAAACTTGGAAAAGTGGAAGTGTCCTTCCTTTCATTATCCACTGACCCACCCATTCATTCATCCATCCATTACCCCTGCCATTCCTTCCTTCCAGTCCTCCATTTGTCCATCCATCGGTCCAGCCATCCATTCATCCTGTAAATAAACATTTCCTGAGCGCTCAGTCCCTGTAGCTATAACTAGGCAATAGATAAAAAATAACTGCCTGACGCTCCCGCTCCCTGCCCTCAAAGAACTCTCAGTCTAGTTCAGCAATGAGGAAGCCGAGGGCCAAGGTCACACAGCAAATTAGGGAAATGAGATGAGGAGGTGAGGACATTCCAGGTGAGCTGAACACACAGGCAAAGGCTTGGGCCTGTCTGCCTCCAAAGCAAGTCCCCTTGACTGCTGCTTTAAAACGGCCTCCCGGCTCTCCTCAAGGGCCCAAAGAGCCTGCGTTCCTCCACTGCTGCTTTCATTTTTGTTATTCTTTTGGAAGGGGATAAGGCTGACAGCTGCTGCTGTCCAGCTGTTATGTCGGCCCACAGGGCCCAGCCCAAATGTTTCAGCCTCTCTGTGGTGGGTGAAGTGGCTCCTGGGCCAAGAGCCAAGGGCCAAGGAAGCGGCGATGAGGGCTCTGTCTCAGGAGGGTTGGGAGGGGAGGCACACTGACCCGGTGGCAGGGAAGCCCATTACTGCCCTGTGTCAAGTTGGCCTTATTAATGATATGGTGTGTTCAGGTCATGGGGATCAGGATCTTTGACACTACAAGTAAATCAATACTTTTGAGATATTTTCTCTGATAATCAGAGTTCTGGGCCATATCTTGCCTCTCCCAGCTTCTTCTGAACCAGATATCCCTACCTCTACTTCTTCCCATTCCTGGTCAAGGGTCCTGCCTCTCTCTCTGGCTTCCCCTAGTTTGTCCAAGGGTTTACACAGTGTTCCAGCCAGAGCAATGCTCATGGTCTTGACTTTACTCCACCCAAATCTTCCTCCTCCATCCTGCCCCCTGGAACGGGGAGACTTCCAGAAGAACAGCCTGTTCTCCAGCATCTGGAGCTGGTTTCTTGAGGGAGGTTCAGGGGCAAGCCAGGTCCCGGAGAGGGATGCTCTTGGAGGGCCGCAGTACCAAGACTTGCAGGAGGCACACAGGACGGGGAGGGAAGACACATCAGGGGCAGGGGTGTTCTTCCTCCTCCCCTCTCCTGGCACAGGCCAGTCCAGGCCAGGCCAGACAAAAACAGACCCTCCCAGGGAGTCCTGAGAGCTGCAGAGAGCAGAGGTCCGAGTTCCCAGGCAGGCTGAGGAGCAGCATCCCAGAATGAGGATGAGGAAAGGGCCCAGGATGGGATGTGGGGCCTCTCCTCTACAGGCCAGGCCACCTGCTGGCTCTGCTGCTATAGCTCTAGGCTTCCAGGGTACTCAGAAGGATGGAAGTAGGTGAAGATGAGGGTGGGGCCCCTCTGATATCCCTGATATCTGATATTCCAAACTTCTTTGCTCTAGAGAGCAAAGTTCAAACCAGTACAAGAGCAAGAGAGCAGATGGTCTCTCCCGTCCTTGACTCCTAGGGATCCCAGCCCTGAGAACAGAGTTCATCTGTACCTTCCTCTCTAATTCAGTTTTTCATCTGCACAGAGGCAGAGTTGCCTGTCCCCTCCTCTCTAATTCCCAGTTTTTCATCTGCACAGGGACAATGGTGCCAATACATGCCCCATGAAAGGGACACAGCCCCAGTCCGCCCTGCCCAAGTGCCTTGCAGTAATTGCTTTGCTGATAGGGATGGGGGCATTGAGCGGGGAGAGTGTGGAAGTTACTTCCTCTGAGAGACTCTTTATGACCTCCAGCTCACCTGGGTGCTCCTCCTCAGGCTCCCACCATGCTCTGCTCCATCGTGACACCCCCAGTACTGGTACTGTCTCTTTCTACCTCTGTGCCTGTCTACCTCTGAGTGACTGGACATCTCTATGCATCATTACCAGCATGGGCTCTCTTTTGCTCCTTCAGGTGCCCTGTTGTTAAAGGTCAGGATATGTCTATTGAAGAATGACCAAGCAAATCCCCAGCGGGTCCAGGGAAGCCAGAAGGACCTCACAGAAGGTCAGGGTACACACAGCATCTTCCTGGGATCCAGCATCTCCATCACCCTCAGGGCTGGCCAGGCCAGGACCCTGGGAACCTTAGGGTCCCTCAGGAATTATCAGTATACTTCTGGAACACATAGGTCTGTCTTTTAAAAACCACTCTCCCCCTTCCCTTACTGGGATTGTGCCAGTCTGAAGTTCAGTAAATCCTCAAAATGGAGCAAAGTCCACCACAATGTGGGCTGAACCTTAGCTTCTGTCCTAGGCCTGGGGCCCATCTCAAATAAAGGTGAGCAAAACTCTTATCTTCAGGGTTGATAAAGAAGTGACTGCTTGCTCCTTTGGAACTTCCTCGGCTTGGTCTGCTGCTTGTAATAAGTAGTTTCACAATCTTTTGTGCTTTTTGTGACAATACAGGCCTATTGAAATCCACTGTTTTTCAATGGTCCTATAATACCATAACTCCACATTTTACGTGATTGAAAATTGTGGACTCAGCCAGTTGTCTTATGGTGGGATTGTACTCTATTGAGCACCAACTGTGTGTCATGGTGCTGTGCTAGGGTTAGGGCAACGGACAACACTGACATGGTCTTGGTGCTCGGAACTTGCTTTTGCACAGAGAAAATGGACAACAAGCCAATAAAAGAATGCAAACTGAGAAAAAGGGCTATGAAGAAATCGAAGGACCAAAGTGGACAACACCAAGGAAGGTCCCACCTCTGGCAGTTGGGGAACCTTTCCTAAAGAGGGGACATTTGAACTGAGGAAGATGCGTTGGAGAGAACCGAAGGGAAAGCATTCTAGGTGTGAGAAACAGCGTGTGCTAAGGCCCTGAAAAGGCTAGGGCTAGAAAAGGCTTAGTTTTAAGTTGGTGATTGTGGATCCAAGGGTCCCAGAGCAACCTGAACAAGAACAAACTGGGGAAGGTGGAAGCCCCAGAACCGATGCTCGAGGCTGAGGCCTAAGCCACAAGCCGGAATCTGCTGCGGCTCAGTCAGCTCTAGACTGTCCTGGACCCAGAGCTGCGGTGTCTGCGCCACACACAGGATGCAAACGGTCCCAAGGCAACAACCAGTCGTTGGAAGGCACGGAGCGCCTTCCTGGATCTCAGAGACAGCGCAGGCCGCAGGCCGCAGGACTCTGAGGGCTGGGAGTAGATGAGCGTAAGCACCGGTTTTCCCTCCCTCTGCAAAATGTGGGGCCTGGCCTAGGCCACCTTTCATTCATTCAGCAGTAGTTGGTGGACGCCTACTCTGTGCCAAGCACTGTACATATGGCACTGGGGATACAACAGTGAACAAGACGGAGAAAGCCCTCAGGGAGTTCATTTCTCAGTAGGGGCGTGGCGCGTGCGCGCGCGCGCACTCCCCCTCCCCCCCAGCAAGCTCAATATTTTGGAGGAATAGGTATTGGGGAGATCTCCCTTCCTGAATAGGAGCCCCGAGCCGTGGGCTCCTCTATTCATTTTTCTCCATTCTGTTCTAGTGGATTCTACTCTGAGACCAGAGTGCTTTGGCCCTTGGGTCTTCTTTCCTATTGGTGAGAAGTTAAAGAGAAACACTCAAGTAGGCGCGCGCGCGCGCGCGCGCACACACACACACACACACACACACACACACACACACACCCTTCCCCTTTTAAGGGCTGTTAAGGGCCCACACACAGACACAGGAACACCCAAACGCACATACTTCTCTAATCTCCCTAAGTCCCCCAATGCCTGGGGTGGTGGCGGTGGTTTCCTGCTTTCCCATTCCACTCAGGAGAAGCCAGGATGGGGGCCTGGGGAGCAGTGATCAGGCTTAGCCCCATACCTCCCTTCTGGGCCGGTCCCTCCCACACCTGGCCTCCCCACCTGCTGGGAGGTAAATGAGTGTGCTGGGCAAACATCCTTGAAGCTTCCTGCTGCTCCCTCTGAGACAACAGAGCTCCTCTTCCTCCTCCTCCTTCCCACACCCTCCCAGCTGGGGCTTCTCTGGGATCCAAAGCCATTTTCCTCTAGAGAAATCAGTCATCCCTTCCCCATAGCCAGAGAAATGAGGCAAGAAGCACACAGAACTAGTGTCTCTGTCTGGACACTATTCTCTCCCCTGTCCTTGGTCCCAGTTCTCTGAGCCCCAGATCCTCTCTTACCTGCCAAGGGACTGAAGAATCACAGGGTACAGGGAAGAAGGCTCTAGGGTCAGCACATGAGGAATTCAGGAAGATGTGGGGAAGAAAAGCCCCCACCTCTGGCAGGAAGGGTGGCCCCTTCTGAGGGGTGTCTCTGAGAATCACATAGGCAAAGCTGCAGCAGCACGGAGGTGTCTTCACCAAAGAGAAAAACAAAGCGCCTGGCCCCCTCTGAGCACACCTGACATGCCTCTTCGAGCTCATTCCCCTGTCCCTGTCGGAGCAAATGTGTGCTGCTTGCACAGTAGTGCTCAGGGTGAGCACACTTTCTGATGTTTGCCTTTTTCTTCTTAGAGAAAGAGGGGAAGAGAGAGAAGCATCGGTTTGCTTTTCCACTTATTGATGCATTCTTCGGGTGCTTCTTTTATGTGCCATGACTCGGGATCGAACCCAAAACCTTGGTGTACAGGGACGATGCCTCAACCCACTGAGCTCTCAGGCCAGGGCCTTGATGTTTGCTTTTTGCACAGAGCAACAGAGCACACACATTTTCCACGGGACTTTATGGCCTTTATCTGGGTTTTTAAAAAGGCTAGTGCTGAGAAGCATGCAGACTCCATCCCTGCCCATCCTTCACCCTGGAATCACTGTCCTATCTTCATGCAGAATGAAGAGGAAGTTGGGGGTGGGGTTGCTATGGGGTTTCAGCTGCAAGGGACCTTGGACACTAAATGGAGGCACCAGAGAAGAAAGTGACTTGCTTAAGGACAAACGAAAACTCCTCCCAGAGGAGTTCTTCCTGCCACCCTATCTAGTGTCTGGAACAAGTTAACTGTGGAAACTTAACTGCCAGGAGTTGTTCTACATTAATCTTTTGTTAATTTTGTCCCTCAGTCCCTGCGATAACACTATGGGGAAGGTTCTGTATCTCCATTTTCAGGTGAGGAAACCAGAGGATGAAAAGTCAGTTGTCTAAACTGCCCAGCTGGCTGGTAGCAGCACAGCTAGAACCAAATTTCCTGATTCCCAGCCCCGGAGTTCTTTCTCTCTCCTCTTAGAAATCCTTTCCTTTTCCCTGCCTCTCCTGGTCTGGCCTGGCCTAGGACTGAGGTCAAGAGCTTTTCCAGCAGGGCTTTTCCCTCTTCAGTCCCAGGACTGGATACCACTGTCTGATCCTGCCTCCTTTCCTGCGTTGGACCAAGGCCCAGATGAGCAGCTGGGGACGCAAGGCTGAATGGAGCAGCAGGAAGAGGCTGTAGGCGGCAGAGTTCATTCAGAAGAAAGCCCACTCAGAGGTGCTGAGAGCTCTGAGGGAACCTCAGGGTGGGGTGGGGGGGCCTACCACGCCCCTGGGCTGCAAGAATACAAACTCTCGCAAACCCCCTCCCTCTGACCAGAGGCTCTAGGAAGGATGTATGGAACCCCAGATCCCTGCCACTTTATTCCTAGGATCTATGCCACAAGATCCTTAGATCAAGATTTGCTCCACCCTTTGCCCATTTTACAGATCAAGAAACTGAGGCCCAGGGAGGAGAGCTGGTGGCATGTCCCAGGCTACAGAGGGAGGCAGAAGCAGATGCAGGACTAGAACCCAGGTCTCCCCACTGCCAGTTCAAGCCTTCTCTCCTCCACTTGGCTTCTCTGCTGAAGTGTGCTATCTCTGACTGGGACCAGGCCCAGGACCCTTCCTCAGAGCAGGGTGACCGTGCGCTGCTGCCTAATGAAGGTCTGGGAGACCTCACACCCCATGCCTCCCAGACTCAGGTTCCTGCTCCTTGGCTGGTGTCCCCACCTTCAGTCTAGTGGCCAGGGAAAGTTTAGGTGGAAGTCCAAGATGCCCAACCCTTTAAATCTCTGTGTACTTGGCTCTTATCTGGCCAAGTTTATCTTAGTCCCAGCAGGTAGATAGAGGCCAGGAAGTAGAGACCCCTGAGATGACCTCTGGATTTGGCGGGGGAGGGGGGCGGTGCACGCGCGTGCGTGCAAGCGCACGAGAGACTGGAGGTTCCGTTCACTGCAAGGGGGGCCTCCTACCAGATTCTCCAAGCTGCCCACATTTTAACCAGGAAGGCTCTTCTGAACCCAGATATTTTTTTTCCTGTTACTGAGCCCATGCCCATCCCCCACGGCAGGGCCTTTGGGCTGAGCCTGAGAGAGGGAGGGAAGAAGAGAGAGAAGCCACGTTTCTTTAGGGTGGGAGGGGAAGAAGAGAAAAAGGGGAGAAGGAATCTCAGAGAGAGAGAGAGAGAGAGAGAGAGAGAGAGAGAGAGAGAGAGAGAGAGAGAGAGAGAGAGAGAGAGAGAGAGAAAGAGAGAGAAAGTCTGCAGACATGAGGGACAGAGACAGACGTAGAGACACAGAGATGGGGAGAAAGACCTCCTTCCTTCTGAGCGCTCGCCCCTGTGCTGCTCTGACCCGCTGAACGTCAGGTTCCTCCGCGCGGGCGAATCTCATTCCTGACTTTGGGGCGGCCGAGGTAGCACCCTAAGTTTCTAGGTCTGGCTCAAATCCGCTCTGGCTCTGGTTCCCCCGAGGAGTATCTGGTCTCTGGCCCTTCGAGCACTCCCCTGTGCGCCTCCCAGCGGAGGACCAGCTGCGGGTCCACTTTGCGCTCAGTCTGATCCTGGAACCCCGGGCGCGGGCAGGATTGGTGTCTTTTGAGCTCTTATCCGAGGATCGGATGGCGGAGGCCAAGGTATCCAAGGACGGAACCCTCAGGAGGGCGCGCACTGGCGCAAGCTCAAAGGCTCCTGTCCAGGCTTGGGGTCTAGGGAGGTGTTGAGGGATCTAGTCACCAAATCACAGAGCTCTAAGCACGTGTCCCTCCAGGGGCCCCTGCATCGAGCCCCCTACTCTGTTTCTGCCCAGAGATGTGTAAGCCCCGTCCTTGGGGGGGGGGGGCAGGCGAGCGGCGAAAAGGGGTGCGGAGTGGTGGAAAGGGCATGCAGACCCTTCATCTTACCGCATTGTTGAGGAAATCCGACTCGTTCAGATCCCCCAAGTCCAGGAAGCTGGATCCCGGGAACAGTCTGTCGGCAGGGAAGGGCTCCAAGACCGCGTCCATCGCGGCGGGTTCCGAGGACCCTCTTCAGCTGGGCTTCCCTCACTCCAGGGCGGCGACGCGCCCGGCCCAGAGCTTCTGCTTGAGCGCTGGCTAGCGGGCGGGGGCAGGTCCGGGGCTAAGCCCCGGGGGAGGGGCGGGTGGAGGCGGCACGGCCCCGGGTGGGGGGCGCAGAGGGCTCGGGGGCCTTAGGGTAGCTGCGCGGAACGGGTTGGGCTCAGGGGCCCCGGTAGCACCGCGGGCATTTAGCCGACTCCTCTTCCTCCTGCTCCTCCGGGGGCACAGCTGTCTTCCATGGGGAACCTGGGAGTGGGGCTGAGGGCTCGAGGAGCCCCCCCCCGGACAGGGTGGGAGCCGGGGACGGGGGAGCTGAGAGCTCCCCCGAGACTGGGTGGCCGACGGGCGCTCCGCTCTCTCTGCGTCCCTCTGCTTGGCTTCTGTCACTTTCCTCTCTGTGCAACCGGGAACCCCTGACTGGTTAGCCCAGCTGGCCGGTGCGCCACGCCCCCATATCAATATTCACAATAATTTCATATTAATGAGACGAGGGAGTGGCCTGATGAGTCGCCCCTCCTCTTTTAAAGAGACAAACTAGTCTTTGCCAATCTCTGTTCTCTGATGCCTCTCAAAACAGAGGCCTAAAGCAAAATCGTCCTGGAGCCAATAACGGCGTTCCTGGAACCTCGGCGTCTTGTAAGGCTTTGCCAACCACTCTCCCATAAGTCGAGCAGGAAGCTGGGTTATTTCCATTCTTCCAGCCTTGTTCTAGAACCTGAACCAAATCCAAGTCAGGGAATTCCATCTCATGGGTCCCTAACAGGTCTCTTAATGGGGAGATTTTTCACATGTTTCCTCCTCCAGGAAGACTTCTTTGACCCCCAGAATGGAGTATTTACCACCCCGATACACTCGCAGTGCATCGTGTGCTCATCTCCATTGGGGTGAATCTAATGTGCTATTGTCACTGTTTGTTCTCATGTCTGTGATCCTAACTGGACTCCGAGGTCCCTCAGGGCAAGGACCGTGTGTACCTTTCCTGTGTGTGAAGAGGCCAGTTGAACAGCAGAGATGAGGCAAGGACCTCTCTTCTCCTCAATCATCAAGTTTCCCTAAAGGTTCCGAGGAGCAAGAATTTGGAGAACAGTGGCCTTGGAATCTGCATGAACCAAGATGCTGGCTGGCCGAGTGCTCCATGGTCACGGGACACTCCTGAGCCTCCTGGATCCGTTGGCAAAGTGGCCTGCTCCAGTGTACAGCTTAATCTCTCAAAAGGGCTGATAAACAATCACCAGGCACCTGAACAAATGGAGGTGGTTCAGAAAGGCACTCCCTCAGAGGGCTGGGCACACCAGTTCCTGGTCCGAAGTCATTAATAGGATTAAGTGTGCCCTTGCTGTCTGCAGCTTTTAATTAGCTCAGGAACCAAAAGGTCTTTAAGAAGCAGAGGTGTCATTGCAGCCAGGCCAGGGGTGTCACTGAGATGGCTCTCTCAGTACCTGGTGGGGCAAAGGGCACATACTGAGGCTGAGAGGGCAGCTGTTTGCTTGGGCAGGCAGGCAGGCATGTGGCTCTTCCCTCATCTCCTGCCCAGTTGACACAGTTCTGGAGAATGAAGTTCTGACCCTCCAGGCGGTCATATGACTATTAGCTCTCAGGCCTCCTGGAGAGTTTGTTCCTGAGGAGCTGGGAGCTGAGCGCATGCGCTGCAGCCCAGTTCATCCTCAGTGAACTCTCCCTGAGAAGCTAGCTGATCCCAAAAGAAATCAGTTAGCTCTCAAAACAATGGCAGATAGAATTAGGGTGCTGAGACCATGAGTGTTTTTTCCAAATGTGTCACATCTGGTCAACAGGGGAACATTAAAGACACTGACGATGTGGCTGATCCTTTTCAGGGAGGTGGGGCAGGAGTGGTCTCTGGCTGGGTGAACAAGCCAGTCTGGCAGCTGAGCTTGTGCCAGCAGGTGTTTGGATGCCTGGCCCCTGAGCTGGAGTCCCTGCAGGCCCCCGGGAGGAACAAAGGTGCCCCTCTGCCTGAGGTTGGCTAGAAATCGTGCCTGTGTTCCTCTTGGCCTGCTCTGTAATTAGGGACACAGGCACCATTTAAGTGATTGGGGAAGATTATATAGTTTTAGATAAATAGGATTAGAGTGTCCTCTCTTTCCTGATTCTTACCCAGGTTAACACCCCAGGAACCATTGAATATAATCCTGCGGAGACATGCTGGTTCCAGCACCTCCTGTGGAGTCTGGGGGACAGGATCTTCAAGAAAGTCCTGAGGGTGAAAGGGTCGGGAGGAGGAGGAGGGGATAGGTGGTGCGGAGCCTGGCATGTAGTGATAATTGCTGTTGCTGGGATGGCTAAGTCCTGCAAAACTGAGGAAAGCAGAGGGTTTATTCACATACTCTACAAGTATTATTGAGCACCCTCGATGGGTCCCTGGGCCAGACACCGGAGACACAGTGGTGATTAAGAAGGTATGCTCCCGAGTGAAGGAAGAAAGCCTGGGGGACGGGGACTTCAAGGTGATGATTTCAACCAGTGATGAGGACTGTGAAGGAAACAGAATAGTGTGCTATGACCTTGTCGGCAAGGAAGGCCTCTGTGAAGACGTGACCTGTGAGCTGAGAACAGAACCATGAACTGGAATCACTTATGGGGTCCAATGGAGGGAAAAGCATTAAAGGTGGAGGGAACAGCAAATAGAAGAGAAAGAGAAAGAAAGACTAGGAGGGGCATGAGAGCGAGAGGATGGATGTACGAGCCCACGCGGTGCACACACCTAGGGGTGATAGTCGATCGGAGGCCTGAGGCTCTACCGTATTTTAGTACTGCAAAGAGTTGTGCAGTTAGGATTAGAGGGCCTCCGCAAGCTTCTGTAGCAGTGCATCCCTTCTATATTGTCTCTTAAAGGTTTTCCAGGAGAGGAAATTAGCCGAAATTAGTTCTCAAGTCTGGGTTCTGACGCCACAGGGAGTATCTGCTCCTGCTCTGCCAGTCCTGGGGCTGGTCCCTTAAACTTGCTCCCCTCTAGCCACTTCTCTGCATCTGAAGGGCAGGGGAAGGAGGTCAAGATTGGTTCGGCAAACACCCCCAAACACTCCAGGTCAAGACGAGCACAGACTGTGGCCCCTCCTCTTATGGGCTCAAGAACATCTGGTTGTTGCGCTCCAGCAGCTGCTCCAGCTGCAGAGCAAGATTCATAGACATCTCGACCCAGGCAGTGACGCACAGGAGAGCAAGGACAGAGATCAGCTTCCTGCTCGTCCCAGACACTGAAGGTCAGGGTGGAGAGAGAGGCTCCGGTGGGCTGAGCTGTGAACAGGGACAGCGGTGTGTGCATGCGTGTGTGTGTGTGTGTGTGTGTGTGTGTGTGTGTGAGAGAGAGAGAGAGAGAGAGAGAGAGAGCAAGTGTGGCTGGGACTGCCACATTTTGATAACCCTGGATAGTCATTACTCTTCTCTGCATCTCAATTTTTACACCTATAAAATGGGAGAGGTGTCAATGACCCCTTGGGTCCTGTCCTCCAAGGGCCTACCAAATGCACCCTTCCCAGGACATTCCCTGGCAGGGAGTTGGGGGGTGGGGGCAAGGACCTGCCTCCTTAGGAGGCCTGGCGCTCCTATTTTCCAGGCTCCTATCTGGAGCCTCCACAAGGGTGCAAGGGTGGGTGTTTGCACTCAGCAGGCAGGCCCCAGGTGGCGGTGAGAAGGTCACCCAAAGCAAACCTGTCTTGTTTGCCTGGCTCGTAAAGAGAAAAAGGCTTTGGCACTCTCCAACAGGAACTTCTGAGAAATGAAAACATGTTCATCCTGGAGATTAGGCTGACTTCCGGGGCACAGATGGAGCCCTTTGTTCTCTTGTGGCTCCCTAAAATTGC
Source organism: Anoura caudifer (assembly GCA_004027475.1). Lineage (NCBI taxonomy): Eukaryota > Metazoa > Chordata > Mammalia > Chiroptera > Phyllostomidae > Anoura > Anoura caudifer. The sequence continues at coordinate 58,018 of PVKU01004517.1, read as the reverse complement.
TCCCCCCACCCCCCGCTGGGGCTAAACACAGGAGTCCCTGGGGTGGTACCTTGCCAGGAGGGTGGCTGGCGGTGGGCTTTCGGACCCTGGCCGTCACAATTCTCCATCCTTTGAGCTGTGGTTCCTTCCCCTCCTCCACCCTGACCCATAAAAACACTCTAAGCCAGACAGTAAATACTTGTCTCATTTAATTCTTACAACAAACTTGTGAGATAAGCATTCTATTCACTGATTATGAGATGCACATTTTAACAACTGATATCAGAGTATGTCTTACTATCAATGGTATGTTATAGTTGAATGGACAGTGTTCTTTCCTTCTTAATGCGCATAAAATTAGTGTGCGTGATACAATTGATGACCTCTCAGATTCAGGAAAAGTGATGCTATTAGCCTCCCCAATCTGTAGATGAGAAAAACGAGGCTCAGAGAGTGTATGACTTGCCACTCCTTTATTTCACAGGAAACCAAGGCCTAGGGCCATAGGAGGCTAGACTTAGGTTGCCCAGCTTTGATGGGGTGCAGATAACACGGAAATCCACGCCTCCAGGCTCCTCACCCAGGGCCCTTTCCACTCACCCCAGATGAACTGCGTTTTCTCACTAGGGAGAGGCAGGACCGGGGCAGGACTGGAGGGGGAGGGCATTCCAGGGCCTTCCTCGGCAGCTAGTGAATCACTAGCCACCTTGCCTCGGAGAAGGGCCTTAAAGATAGATTTTTTTCCTCTCTGCAAATTCTCTGAAGACTGAAGTTCCTTAAGGACTAAGAAAACATTTGTCTCTCTTCCAGCTCCTTTTCCTGGTAATTATTTTAGCTTCTTTTTCCCTGAATTTTTGTTCTACTGTCCCATCTTTGGACAGGAGGCTGGCCCGCCCCTTGGCTCCATCCGCCTGCCGCCTGGAGAACAGCCCCACCCGCATCCTGCTTTGCTCTCAGTCCTGCTCTGAACTCTCACCCTTCTCTTCCACCTCTCACCACCTGCACAACACGGCTTCTAAGTGCCTCTGCAACCCAGGCTGCTGGTTCCGACCCTGAAGTTACACCTCAGCCATACAGCCCTCCATCCCCCTTGCTCTCTACAGTAAAGTCAAAGGAGAAGAATCAACAAAACCAGTCTTCCCTCTTGCCTCAGTGAGTCCTCATCTTCCTGGGGACACTGCCCTGCCAATCCTGCCCCACCTGGGGCTGGCAGAGCTAGAGATATGGGGCTAAGAGGAAGGGCAGGAGCACGGAAAGTCAGATCTACTGACTTGCCAAGTCCCTCCTCCGTCCCCCTTTCCTATGCCTCAGTTTCCCCAACTTCCAAGGCTGATGAGGCTGAAGTGGCTCCTCACCAGGAAGTGGAAAGGCAGCCTCAGACATTTAAATCAAAGGCTTTTGCTACAATGCAGCCAGGCACAGTTCAGTTCTGCGGGCACCGAAAACAGTCCAGGTGAAACCAGGGTCTCAGATTCTTTGTGGTAAAGTAAGGGTTTTAGACAGGATGTTCTCTCCAATTCCATCCTACCAGCTCTGAACTGCTGTGATTCTGTCTTCCTCTGCTCAGAAGGCAAATGTAGGGCTTGGGTGTGAGCAGCCGATGTGTTCTCTGGGCATCGATGGGCCGGGAGCAGAGCGTGCAGCCCACGGTGGTGTGGCACACATGACGGGTGGATGATCCTGTGCCTGGAGGTGTGGCCCTGCACGCGGGGCTTCTGCCACTTGTGCACGTGTGCGAGCCTCTGGAGGGGACTGTGCCAGCTCTCTTCTAGGAGCAGGCCCACCCCTCCATGCATACCCATGCCAGCGCGTGCGGCTGCAAATCTGGTTTCCATCTTCTTCCAATAGGCAGCAGGCCTGGGGAAGTCTGAGCGGAATATTAACTATGCTTTTGCACGTGGCTGAGCTCCATGAATGTAGTGGTCTGAGGGAGCAGCCTGGAGCTATGTGGGAAATGAGGGGCCAGCCACAGCACAGGAGCGAGGTTCCCTGGGGTTTATAGGCGTGCTGGGGAGGGGAGAGCTCTGAGATCCAAAGGGTGGCTGACAGGGGGAGGGAAAGAGCTTCTGAGGCTGAGGATCTGGGGACAGCAGGGAAGATACTAGGTAGGTTTAGGGTGATCCCCATATTTGCCTCATCCAGGGTGTGGCACCTAATAGGTATTCAGCAAGTGCTGAATGATTGAATAGTTGACTGCTTGCCTATGACAGATCTCACAATAACTCCTGACCTGGGAGGAGATGGAGGAAGGACCAAGCAGGAGGAAGGAAGGAAGTGGGCACATATTAAGCACCTACCATGTGCTGGTCTCTGAGAGTCACCGTCAGACATTTTATTTTATCTCAAAGACACGAAGACCCTAGGAGATAGTATCACTCTCCCTGCACGCACATTTCCCCCTCCCCAACCTGCCCCTTTTGGAAGGTCCAGGGGAGAAACTTTCCTTTGACTTCAGGGCCCAGAAAAGCTAGCTGCTTTGGAGCAGTGGGTCTAATTTGAATCTAATGGGCACTCTGGATTTTGTGCCCAAAAGGAAGCTCACTGAGTTTCCTTCTTTACTTGAGCCACCAGAAAGCTCAGAGATGAATTTGTTAGGGCCCACCTCTGGCTACAGGATCTCATGGGGACACATTTTACAAACCCACTGTCTCCCCGGCTGCATCCCATGTTTTTAGCCCCCTTTCTTCATGTCCTTTTTCCTCTCTTAAAAGCCATCTAATTTCATTGTCTGTAGGGTTTCCTGAATACCTTTAATGTATCCCAGAAGTGAGACAAGGTGTATATACAAAAATATTTTTACGTGTATAGGGCTCAAAGAGGTTATGTTATCTGTCCAAGGTCATCCAGCTATTAAACAAGACAGTTGAGAATTTGATCTTGGGTCTGTTTAACCTCATCTTCCCACTGCTCCAGACTCAAGGACTGGACGAGTTGCACAGTAATCAGGAGGCTTTCTGGTGACTAAGGAGGAGCCTGGGGCCTTTGCAGACTCAGCCTTTAACTCTTACCCACCCTCATCCAGACTCCCCTCCTTGAAGGGCAGACCTAGGTGGGAGTTCCTATCCCATGCCATGTGCAAAGAGAGAACTCTGAGGGCCCTGGGCATCACCCCCACATCTTCAAGGAGCAACCTCGGCCCCCAGGGCTAAGCTGACAAACAGAAAAGCAGCAAAGCTGGCCTTGGCAATCACCAGTTAAAGCAAATATATATTCCAGATGCTCCGAGGAACGTTTCTGGAGCTTCCAGAACTGAAGGGTGGACCAATTCCCTAGAGAAAATGAGTAGATCTGGGCCCAGGGGGGCCACAGTTTTTTCTCAGCTCTATGGAAAGCAAGGATGCATAGGTCAGGGTAAGGGACCCCAATGGTCCCTTATCTATGCCCCGATCTCCTGCTGCACCCCTTCAAAACTTTCCTCCTGGGGTCTATCTTCTCTGGGGAGAACTTGGTTGAAGACTTAGAGGTTCCCCATGTAGGACTCTACCTACCCACTAGTCAAATCATTCTCCTGGGGGTGGACACCACACATGCGCTCTATGAACCTGGGGACCCCTGGGGAAGGCACAAAGGGTGAGTCTAATCTAGAGTGGAAGGGGTGTTGTTCTGAGAGCTGCAGTGGAGGATGACAGTCTCTGATAACCCAGGGGACACGGGCAGAGAGGCACAATCACATAAGGCCAGTGAATAAAGACTCCGCTGGGGCTGTCCAGATGAGTCCTGAGTTCTCCTGTGTCTGAGGGATGCCCTCAGACACCAGCATGCATGGCCTGGAGGAGAATTAATAATAGAAATAATGATCTTTACAAGCTGCCATTGCTTGGGGCCCTGTTGTCCCTCAGTGCTCTGCCAGTTTGCAGTTTAGATCTCAACCTTTGGAATCTCTAAGGAGCTCCTAAAATTCACAAGACAAAGACCGAAAATGCAATAAAGATAGTGGCAAAGAATATGAAGTATGTGAGTTTGGTGCATTCATACAATAGCCTTTATCACACCCCAGGATCTATGCTAAGCACCTCCTATGTATATTTTCACGTAAGCCTCACCACAACCTGTGGAGGCAGGTACCCGATCACCCTGTTTTCCTGAGGCTCAGAGAGGTGAAGTCCCTTGCCCAAGGTCACACAGTGACTTGATCTGGCTTCACAGTCCATGTCCATAAGGTAGGAGTTGGGATAACAGCCATCATTTACTGGAACCCAAGGCCTTAGGAAAAGCTGACGGGCTGGGGAGGAAGAATGAAGGAGGGACAGCCAGCCAGGTAGACCCTCCTCTACCCAGCAACTTAGAAAGAAGCTTGGAACAAACCCCCAATATCTAGGTAGAATGGTTTTTGGTTTTGTCTTTTTTAATTTGTTGAATGGATAACATATTACATGACTCAAAAAAATAAAAATGGAATACAACAAAAAGTAATCCTCCCGTCTCTATATATCTCAACCACTAAGTTCCCACCCTTCAACCAACATATAATCAATTTTACTACTTTCTTGGGCATCCTTCTGTGGCGTGCATGTGTATGTGTGTGTGTGTGCATTTATGTTTTTTCTCTCTCCTTTTTAACTGAAAAGGAGCATATTATATACATTATTTCTCCCCACCCTTTAGTCTCTTTTGGAGACCTTCTCATATTAGCACATAGAGACCGCCCTCTTTTATCGGTGCATAGCTCCCATTGTACGACCCCACCATAATTTACTTACCTGTCCCCAGCTGATGGTGTTGGGTTGTTTCCAATTTTTGTTGTAACAAACAATACAACAAGCCTGCAATGATAACCTTGTTCAAGCGCTGTATATCTTGGATAAATTCTCAGAAGTGGGCGGGAGTGCTGGGTCAAAGAGAATGTGCATTTGTAATACTGATAGATATCGTCAAATACTTAATATCATTTTACACCCCCACCAGCAATGGATGACATTGCTGGCTTCTCTGCCGTCTCTCAAACAGAGGATGTTGTCAGACTTTTGAATGGTTTCTGTTTTGTATTTCTCTCATTAAGGTTGAGAGTCTTTTTTTGATGTCTTAGAATAATTTATGTTTCTCTTTCTGTAGAATCTGTTCATATCCTTTAACCTTTGATGAATTGGTGGTTAGCCTTGTCTTATTGATTTCTAGAAGCTCTTTCTATAGCAGGGAGATGGTGATAGAATTTGCCGGGGCGGTGGGGTCACAATTGGCGTCCCCTCTGGGAAAGGCTGCGGAGGTAGATTCTTCCCTGCTCCTCCACCTTCTCATGCCTGATCATCTGCTCAGTTAGCATTTCTGAGTACTTCTTGAGTGCCGGGCTCAGGGCTGTGGTACCTAAGGCCACAGGTGGATAGTCGAAGCCCTCGCCTTGCTCGAAGTCCAGTGGGGTACCCGATCTGAAATCAGACAGGTTGCAGTCTCCTGTGAAATACAGTGCAGCTCAGGGACACAGAATGAGTGCCTCCGTAGTATGGGGGAAGAAGCCAAACCCTCTGCCTGTCCCAACAGACCCTGACATCTGTCTCTAGCTGGGGCTGTCTCAGAGTGGTCAAGGCTTTGCCTGCCTCCCCTCTCTCTGTGGTTCAGCCCTTCGACTCTGACTGCAGAAATCCTCTGAACCAGGGAGATGGCTCCCTCCATACACATTTACAGAGTGCTTGCCACACTCCAGTCCAGGTGCCTGTCTTGTTTATTTCACCGTCACATGGCTCCTTCCCTGCCTTGTGCTGGTCCCCACTATCCAATTCTACCCACCCCTCATAGGATTGAAATCTTCTTGATGGCAAGATGGGAGTTTTTCCTCTGGGTCCCATCTGGTGACACTCAGTGAAGGCTTGTTGGATGATTGATGTTGGATGGCTTGTTGGATGTTAGGGAAGTTGGAAACCACGGCTCATCTGAACTGGGGAAGGGGGGGTGTGGGGAGGCAAGGAAGGCACCCATTAGGCACGAGAATGGATTGTGTTCTAGGCTGAAACCCCAGCATCAGGGCCCAGCCGGGAAAGGGTTAAGCTTGCCAGCGTTTTGTATATGAAATGGCACCAGAAAAAAAAAAAATGTGCAGACTAGCAATTGAGCCCTGTCTCATCCCGGTTCAAATGACATTGTCTGAGCTTCCCCAGCCTTGCCTCCTGCACTAATTACAGACCTTCCCTGGGGAGGAAGGCTGGGGCCAGGAGGTCCTCATTACAGGCTCCCTCCCTGAAGAGAGCAAACCCCAATGACCAAACCCAATGACCAAACAATCTCCCTTGGAGAGAGACCCAGGGCTTCCTCTGATGTGCCTCCCTGCTGCTACCTGGCAGAGAAAGGGTTAAGTGTGGACTGGAGTGACAGTCCAGAGTGTAATAATGGGGCCCTGGCTAAGGAACCCCCCAGCCCCCACCGGTTCCACTTGCCCAGGCCTGAGTGCCCTTTTCATCTCTTGTCCCCCAAGATGGCTGCTGCAAGAGCTGTGTCAGGGCCTCCTCTGTGGTCGCCTGCCGGCTGCCTCTCCCTGCGGCCTGTGGAGACCTGGCCTTCTTTAATCTTCCATTTATCTCCAGGCCTCGCCCCTCTGAGCTTGGCTTTGATGTGGGGCCTGCTCTCAGGGGGAAATCAAGGGTTTCTGAGGCCTGCGCTGGACTCCGCCCACTGCCCCCAGCCCGGGTGGGCCCAGAGGTCTCCTAGCCATCAGGGCTGGGTCCCAAGAGGGCCCTCCGCAGAGAGGGCCCTGACCTTCAGGCACATGGAGGGACTGCTGCCTGGACCCCAAAGTGGAGGGGAAGGCTCAGAAGTGAGAACTTTGTTACCACACTGTGTGATTTATTTGTAGACCCGTCTGGCCCTAGAGACTCTCTGAGCACATCGGCGACAGCAACAGTGGCAGCAATGATGTGTGCCAGCTAACGACCAGGCACCAGGCTAGGCCCCCGCCATTTACAACGTCATGTAATCCTGTGACCAGGTGGTGTAGATGTCATTTTAAAGGGGAGGAAAGTAAGGGTTATTGATTCATTCACGTTCGTAAAAATTTATTGAGTTCCTGCTATGTGCCAGGCATCGTTCTTGGCCCTGCAGATGTACTCATGAACAGAATGGGCACCTTCGTCCCCTTCCGCACTAGTTGGGGACACAGGTCAAACACAAATGGTCCAATACACACAGTATCACGTCGTATGTAATAAAGATGGTGCCTTGAAGAAAAGTATTGCCCAGAGAGACAGGGGCACCGCTCGGGACTCAGTAGCGGTTTCCTCTGAGAGGAGACAAGACATGAGCCAAGGGAAGGGGTTGGCCATGTGACTGCCTGGAGAGTGTTCCCAAGAGAGGCGAGAAGGAGTAAAGGTCGGAGGTTGGAGGTTTTGCTCCGGGCACAGCCAGGAGGTCAGTGGGACAGTGTCAGGAAGAGGAGGGTATGGCACAGACGGAATGCCCAGCCGTTGCCTGGGGACTGATGGACCAGGTGGTGGGGCCAGGCCATCTGAGTCTTGGGTTGTCCACGTGGAAACGGGTGGAAAAACAGCTGAACCTGCTGGGGCTCCAACGAGACCTGGCGTGAGAAAGGACTCTGCGCAGTTTGAGGTGGGGGAAAGCGCTCTGCCTCTGACCTCGTCCATCCCAGCTCCCGTGGTGGCTCTTGACATGACTGCTTAAGGGCACTGCTTGTGGCCATCTGTCCGGCCTCAGGGGGCAAGGTGTGTCCGCATCACCTGGCCTGGGCATGTGTGTACCTGTGTGGATCCGTTCATCTGGGCCGATAGCACCTACAGAGCGAGGGGCTGCCTCGGCTTGATGGTCTGTGGGCCTTTCCTCCAGAGTCTGAGCAGAGGAAGCGGGAGACAGAAACAGTGGGTTCTCCCCACCCCCGTCCATAGAGGGGGCCCTGGAATTCCCATAGCTCCTTCTATATCTTCTGTCCCAGCTCCTAGTTCAAAGGTGTGGGGACTGTCTGTACACCTGTCATTTTTATCCCGCCTGCCTGTGGGCCCCTGAGGGCTGGGACTATTCCTTATTCTTTGTATCCAGGGGGCAACACAGTATCTGGTGTTTATAATAAAGACGATTGGTTGAATGAATGGTTCCCAGTGCCTGGAATCAGAGGGGTCTGGAGTTATGGGGCTTCTGCACTTGACTTTAGCCAAGCTCCTATCTGGGCCTCAGTTTCCTCTTCCATAAACAGGGCTTTTGTCCACATTCACTCAATCAGCCACAGCCATCCCTTGTGAATGTTGCGGTGCTGTGGTGTGTTCTGGGGATGCTGATGTTAATTAGAATCAGTGTTGTTCTCAACAAGCTGGAAGGTGTCACAGGCATGGGTCGCAACAGTTGCAGTGTAAAGGGACAGATGTCTCTGTGGAGGGCACTGGTGTGCCTTAGAGGGGGGTGGTTCACTCTGCATTTGAGCCGGGGAAGGAAAGACATCACAGCATCAGAGGGTTCTCTGTGGATCTTGCACAATGAGCAGGTGCTTGCTAAGCGAACAAAAAGAGAAAATGGTATTTCAGGTAAAGGCAACAGCGTGGCAAATATCCTGAGGGGGGGGGCACAGCCTGGCACCTTGGGAACACTGCTGACAGGGGGTATGGCTGAGAGTTATCAAGGCGGGGAGGGTGCGGGGAGGTGTAGGGCTGGAGAGGCTAGCCAAGGGCTAGATGGTACACATCTTGGAGGCCCCTCTAAGGAATTCTAAGAACAATTCTGAATGTAAATGGGAGCCAATGGCAGATTTTATGATCAGGATTTCGTTTTCGATAAACCGCTCTATTGTGGTGTGGACAACAGAGTGGAGGTGAGCAGGCTAGAGTCAGCTGGTGAAATTATGAGGCCACTGCCGTTATCTGCGCAGGTGTCGATGAGGTCCTGAGCAAAGTTAGCAGTGGCGTACAGCTACCCAGCACGCACTGTGTGCCAGCCAGCTCTGCGTTCAACATTCGCAAATACCGTGTTTCATTCTCAGAGCTTCCCTGTGGGTAGGTGCTATTATGAGGACCACCGCTGTATTACAGATGAGAGGACAGAGGCTCAGGCACTGGGTAGCAAGTGGCAGCAGGAGGCCTTAAATCCACCCATCCTGACTTCAGCACCCGATATTCGGTGAATTGATGAAGGCGGTGGGGTGGAGACAAGGGTTCAGAGCCCAGAGCTGGCTCAATGGCTCAACAGTGAACCAGAATGAATGAGCAGGCATGAGGGCTCCCCCAGCGACAGGTCTCGGATTCCGGGAGAAGATTCCAGTATGTCCTTGTTACCGTTGCAGTGGGCCTCCCCATGGAGTGCCGACATGAGGCCGGGCTGCCTCAGAAGTCTCTGCTGGAGTCACCACAGCCTTTACCTCTTTTCCTGCAAGAGTTCTGGTCCTGCGAGGACATTTTTGCAGTTTCCCCCGTCTTTCCAGGACCCGGCCCCTCACAGAGGGCACCGCTGTTATGTGCACACTGGTGGGTGGGTCGGCCAGCTCTGGTCACCTCAGGGCCCTCGCTCACCTGAGTGTGGGCCAGGGGACGGGATGCTCATCTTTTTGGGTCCCACACACCCCCATACCACAGTGGAGCAGCCTTCTGAAGGAGCCTGACCCTTGGGCCAGAGGTGAGAAAATGAGATCTGCTTCTTATTAAGTGGTTTTCAACTGGCAGTGTGGGTTCTGTCTGTGCTTCCTCTCCTGAGCCACAGTGTGAGAGGCTGGTTTCCCACTTACCTTTGTGGACTTTTCCAGGCCCCGGAGCCAGCCGGGCCCGCTGATGTCAAGAGGCCAGTGGACTGAGAGCAGCGCTGCTGATTCACCCCCAGCACGGGGCACCGTGGCCTCCACCCGGGGCTTCGCTTCATCCTTCACAGGTCAGGGCGTTGGTTTTCTTTTTAATAAATAAAACTGAACCTGACTCACAGCTCAAGAGAGGCCACAGCTTGCTCAGAGCCATCAGCATCACCATGGCAACGTGGCCAACCACAAGTATTTGAAAATGTAATTATCAACAGCGACCCTGCCTCTTCTCACCTCATAGCAGCTTCCGGCCTCCACAGTTCCCTGACCCTCGGGGCTGGGTGAATGGTCCAGGGCTAGGCCTGGCCCTTCCCTCAGAAGCAGGGACTGGAAAGTAGGAACCAGAGGTTCCCACTCACACTTATCTTACCTACCTGCCTCTTTCACGTCTTTCAGAAGGACCTGAGAAAATCTCTTTCCTGTTGAGGCAGGCACTAGGGGTAGATGTTAAGTCCCAATTTTGGAGTCCTGTACTCCATGATTTTTTTGGGAGGCTAAAATTGTGTGGTGTGTACAGCCGTAGAGATGGTAAAGTCTAGAATTAAAATGTATGTGAAGATGCGAACAATAATAACAAGCATTTAATGAATGCCCCCCACCATGAGTCAGGCAGCACATGCGAGGTTCTACCCACCTTGTCCAGTCCCTTGCTGTAATTCCTTACCTAGATGTGATCTTAATAAATAAATTAATTTTAACTAATGTAATAATAGTATCTAGCCTTGACTGAGTGCCAGACACTGTTTGGCACTAATGTTTATTTTCACATGGGAAGCACTATGATTATTCCCATTTCATGGAAAAAGCTGAGGCTTGCAGAGGTTAACTGAGTTCTGGAGGTTACTCTTCTTGTAAAGTCTGGACCTGGGATTCAGGTGCAGGTGTGTTGGACAGGTGTCCTCACTACTGTGTCATAGCCAAAGGCTTCATGGAGGGTCAAGTTTTGCCTGGTTTGGGAGCCTTCCTCCATGAGCCTTGGCTGTTTTTTTTCCTAAAAAATGGTTCCTGATCACCCTCACAGGGTCACCTGTTGAGCTGGGAAGAAGTGCAAGTTCTAGGCCCACCCGCCATCTGTTGCAGCAGACTTTCGGGTGGGGGCCCAAGGATTCTGCATTTTAGGCAGCTGTCCCGGTTGAACTGTGACATGAGAATTTCAAGTTGCCTGAGCTCCTGGAGAGTGGGGCCCATGTCTTTTCTGGGACATGGGCATGGCCCTGAGTGGGGGCTCAGAGAGCATTTGCTGAGCCTGAATGAAGAATGAATGGGGCCCCAGTGAGTCCCCCAAGGCTTTCCAGAGCTGGGCTCTCCCCTGTTCACTCCCTAACTCCCCCACCCACATCTTTCTACCCACTCCACCCCTCCACTCCGGGCAGAACTGCCCCCCAGCTCTGCCCACTTTCCTGACTCTTCCCCAGCAATGAGAGCAGCAGGCTATGCTTGGTGCTGAAAAGCTCCATTCATTAGTAGAAACCAACTCAGTCCCATAAGCCGGTTCCCAAGTCTGATACTACCCTGACTCCCCAGCAACATGTCTTGCGTGAGTACCCACAAGGTAGAGGGGAAAGCTTGGGATCTCTTCCTCTCACAAGTTTTACTTGTAGAAGAGGTTTACTTATCACAGCAAAACACCCAAATGTCAAGTAATAAGGCTCTGGATGGATAAGCAGTGCTACATGTATATCACGGAATATTAGGCAGCCATTAAAAATTAAGAATTTTGAAGACTATTTAATGATGTCATAATATGTTCATCAAAAAGTGAGAAAAAGAGGGTACAAAACTATACACCTGGAAGGATGTTTGCAGGTGTGGTGGAGAAGCCCATTGTCCCCATATCTGTTCTCCCCTTTCGCCACAGTACCAGGAGCCCTGCTTCGGTGACATCTGATCTCTCAGGGGGCTGTGGGACTTAATTTTGGCTAGTGCGGTAGAAGCTCATGTGATGCACCTGCACCAGACAGTGTCCCTTGAGAGGAGTGGCTCTCTTATTCATTTCTTCCCTCTGGAGCGGCCACCTGGGGTCAGAAGTGAAAGGCATGAGCTGAGGGTGGGGAATGGGGAGCCCCAGTTAGAAGGAGTCTGGGTCTTTGATAGTCAGGGAGCTTCCACACCAGCCCGGGCTGCTCGCCTCTGGTGGCATTTACCAGGGAAAGAGATGGACACAGTTATGCCACTGTTACTTTGGGTTTTCTGTCATTTTTGCTGAAACAATCCCAATCAACGTAGGATATATTAAGTAAACAAAAAAAAAATGCAAGTTAAAAATAGTATGATATCCAATGGATGCCAGACTTACCGGGTGATAGCTTAGTAAGGTATATAAATGTCTAATCACTGTGCTGTGCCCCTGAAACCAATATAATACTGTATGTCAACTGCAATTGAAAAATAAATTTTAAGAAATTAGTACCTCCCACAAGGCTAGCATCTAAAGTAAATATAAATAGGGAAAAGTGAACAGCTTTGATCAAAGTTTTAAAAAAGTATGAACTGTATCATTTCAATTTTATTTTAAAATGGGTATTTATATATTTACCTATGTACCTAGAAAAGTGGACAGGAAGATTTAAAACTAAATGTTAGCAGAGGTTATTTCAGGGTGGGAAGGCTACTAGGATTTTACATGGTCTTTTGTTTGCATATCTGTATTTTCTAACTTTTCCACAACCAAAGTGTAATTAGTACCTTTAAATAAGAAAAATTAATGAAAGGTATAAGTGGTATGATACTAATGGGATCCATATGGACTCAAATCTTAAAAAATATACCTGCTCATCATTACCTGGAAAAAAGACTGGAAAAAGTTCACTGAACATTCAAGGGTATGGGAAACTATTCAAAATATATTAAGGAGAAAAAAAGGTTATTAAACAATATGATGACTTTTTTGGTAAAAAGATTAAAATGAACCTAAAACTAATACAGTGTTATATGTCAATCATATCTCAATTAAAAATAAGAGAATAAAATGACATAAATATTTGCCAGGAAAAGGACCAGAAGGAGATAACCTGATACGTAAATGGTCCAAAAGAGAGATTCTGCTGGTTCTTTTCTCTTTATACTTTTTGGTATTAAAAATTTTTTTCCCCCAATAAACCTGTATTTGTCTTATTTTTTTTAATGTTTTTATTTAGAGATAGAAAAGGATGTTACGAATAACACACACATTCCCACCGCCTAGAATTAAAATGATTAACAGTAAAGTGATTACCACCAGAGGTAAGCAGCCCTCCTTAGGACTGTGCATCACAACCATTAAAAGGACTAAATTAGAGAGGACTGGCCCTGTCTGGGACAGCCCAGGGTGGTGCTGTGGGAGGGCAGGAAAGGAGCACTCAGGGACTTAACTTCCTTCCACCTTCAGCCAAAGGTTTGGATCGAAGTGACTATTTCCAGGACGGAGGCGGCCCGGGTACAAGGGTGCCAGATTTGCCTGGCGCTTTCCCTGGAACACCCAGTGGCGGGCAGGGTTGGAAGAGGAGGGTCCCAGTAGAGCACTTTCCTCCTGAGGTCAGTTGGTGCCCAACTGGTGTTTACAAAGAGGGTGGTGCCCCAGTCGCCTGGTTCTGAGGGCTTTGCTCTCAGGGGAGCTGGCCCACGGCAGGCCACAAGCAAATGGTGGCAAAACCACTGTCTCCTGCAAGGCTCAGAGGCTGGGCCGCAGCTGGGAGGATTCTGGGAAATGAGGGCCCCGCAGCTAGGTGGTAAAGTGGTCGGTGGAGGTTAAGGAGATCCAGAGGAGGAACGGAAAAGGGAAGAGGCGGAAGCACTCACGTTTCTAAGAGCTTGGGTAGTGATGGCCTCCATTTGAACTGAGTTTTGAAGAGTTTCTCATTGTTTCTTCTTCTTCTTCTTGAGAGAAACACCACTGTGAGAGAGAAACATCGGTGGGTTGCCTCTCGCACTCCCACAACAGGGGACCTGGCCCACCACCTAGGCCAGGAATCAAACGCTCAACTTTTGACCTTTGACCTTTCATTTTATGAGCCAGCCTAGGTTCCTTTCTTCTTGATAACACGGAGGGCAAGGCCCTCTGGGTCCACCACCAGCTCTTCAGGAAAATATCAGAGCATCTCCCAGGAGCTGAGAGGGAGATGAAAGTGGGGCCACTCGGACCGTGTCCCACCTCAACAGCCAAACAAACGCACAGCCCTTCACTGTCCTCTCCTGGGCCCAGGCAGGGGGAGGGGCAAGCCAGCGTGTCTGCATGGGCCTGTGTGCGTGTGGGTGCACTCACGCAGGCGCGCACTCACATGGGTGGGTGAGGATGGGTAGGTGGCAACCTCTAGGTAGACTGTATTTTTCAGGCCTGCCCTTTGTCTCCAACATCTGGCATGCAAACCGAAGGTGGCACAGGCCTGGGGTTCATGGGGCCCTGCTGGGGGCTGCTCAGGTAGGTACAGGGTCATCTGACCTGGCACCCTGGAGGGGCTTCTGCCCACCTCCATGTTCAGGGGTTTCCTGCCTGCTATGATCTAAATGCTTCTGTCCCCTGCTCCCACCAAAAAAATATTCATAAGGTGAAATCTTAGTGTCCAAGGGGATGGTATTTGGAGGCGGGGCCTTTGGGAGGCATTAGGTCATGAGGGCAGAGCCCTATGAATGGGGTTAGGGCTCTCATAAAAGAGGTCCCTTGGCTACCCTGCACCTGCCGTAGGGCTCCTGCTGGGTAGGGGTGGGCAGACCCCTGATGTTGATGACCAAACTTATGAAGGGAACCTCTGCTTACTCCTGGTTGGGTTCAGTAGACCCTCACTGACAGACATAGCCACCTCCTCGGTCTGTGCCTGCTTTGTCCTTCTTGCCTGCCACCGTGTTTCTCTCTGGTCCTAACTTCCTCTCCATCAGCACTGAGTCTGCGGCCTGGAGCCCCACCATGGCCTTTCCCTGCGCCCACCCAAGTTAAAAGACCAGAGAAAATGCCACCAAATTCCAAAGGTCTCCCACCAAGCATCTGGTTAAGAACGTGAGATCAAATCCATCTCTGTCACTTGTAAACTCCAAGCAAGTAATTTCAAATTTTACTTTGATAAGCCTCAGTTTGCTTATCTATAAGATGGGGCTAGTGATGCCACGTATCTGCAGGGTTGCTGTGAAGACAGCATAAGCTAAGACAGGTAGAGTGGAAAGCATAGGGTAAGTGCGCTACAAATGATCACTTCACAAAGCACAAGAAGGAAAGCCTGGGGTCACTGCAGACTCAGGAGGAAGCACCTCTGGACCCTTAAGATCCTGGCTGATCAGGGTTTGTTCACTGGTCATTTCCCTCAAGACTTAATTCTTCCACATTCCAGTTGGTTGAGGAATGAGGCAGCCCCCTTCCCAGTCTGCATGAGTGAAGTTCTCAAGGTTGGAAGGAGGAAATGTCTTACCTGGAACTGTATGCCCCTCCGCCCATTTCTGGAGCCACTAATGGCAGTCTGGAGGTTGAGCAATGGGCATGAGGAACCTGAGGGTCCTAGCTGCCAGACCTGCTGAAAGTCTGAGCACTGAGAGCCCCTGCTTGTCTGTTTCTCAGAGGGGCTGACCTCTGGTTTCATCTGGATGGACAACACTGTGGCAGTCACGCCCTCCCCAGAGCTCTCTCTTCTGTGCTTGGGGCAGGAGGTCCACTCAGCATGTATTACAGAATCTTGGGACTTCAGAGCTTGCAAAGGCTTTAAACAGAACCCCAGACAGTTCGAGCTGGAAGCACAGGGAGTTGGGCAAAAGCCCAGAGGGACCCCTCAATAGACTGTACATTGTTAGCGCTAGACGGGTCTTCTGCCTGAACAGAGTGGTTTCTCCAGAGAGAGCCTCAGGCAGCGCCCTGGGGCATTAGAGCTGGAAGGGACCCAGGGAATGCTTCTGCTGGAAGGGGTGCTGGGTGTACCTAACCCAGCCCTCTGATTTTATAGCTGAATCCTAAACTCTCTGTATAAGCAGCCAGTGTGTGTGTGTGTGTGGGGGGGGGGGCGGGGGGTAGGGTTCTGAGAAGAATTTTCTGGAAATGAGGTCCATGTGACTACTTTAGGTGTTGAGTCTGAGCCAGAGAAGAAAGAGAAGTGCTTATAGTTTATCTGTGAGGTAGTCATTACAGATAAGGGAAGAAAAATAGCAATTGGGGATCCATTCCACAATATTTATTGACCCCTTCTGTGCCAGGCCCCACACAGAAGGGACACAAAGGCCCGGCAGGGATACAAAGAGGAATGAAACACCAGAGGGTAAGATACCATGGAAAACCAACTCAAGCTAGCTTAGATGAAAGAATATGTATTGAATCACATAAATGAAAGCCCAGAGGCAGGGCGAGTGTTATGGACTAAACTATGCACCCCATCCCCCGTCCCCAAATTCATATGCTGAAGCCTGAACTCTCAGTATGGCTGTATTTGGAGATGGTTTTTAAGGAGCTACCGCATTTTGCCATGTATAATGGGCTCCTGTGTATAGTGCGTACCTACGCTTTTGGCCCAAACTTTCAGGAAAAAAAAATATTTTGTTTTAATTTTTAATTAATTAATTAATTAATTAATTATTATGTAAAAACAAAACTGATGATCATATTCCAGGCTTTTATTTTGCATATGGATATCATTGTTGCTTTCTAGAGTTACACTTTTAATGTATAAGCATAAATAAAGTAATTAAAAGCATTTATACAGATATGGAATTAGTACTGCCCATGTAGAATGTACACCCTTGTTTTTCTCTTGAAAACTTGGGTGAAAAAGTGCACATTATACAGAGGAAAATGTGGTAATTCAGGTTAAATGAGGTTGTAAAGGTGGAGCCTTCATCCAGCAGGACTGATACTTTTTTTTTTTTTTTTTTTAAGATTTTATTACTTTTAGAGAGGGGAAGGGAGGGAGAAAGAGAAGGAGAGAAACATCAATGTGTGGTTGCTTCTTGCACGTTCCCTACTGGGGACCTGGCCCACAACCCAAGCACGTGCCCTGACTGGGAATTGAGCTGGTAAGTCTTTGGTTCGCAGGCCCGCGCTCAATCCACTGAGCTATACCAGCCAGGGCCCGGCTGCGTATTTTATAGAGTTTGGGAAGGCGGCTGGAACACAGAGACTCCAAATACAGAAATACAACAAAATGGAATTTATATCTCTTTCATATAATATAAGAGTTGAGAAAAAAAAGTCTTCAAAGACGGCTAGGAGGGCTTCATCACC
This sequence comes from Anoura caudifer, assembly GCA_004027475.1. Lineage (NCBI taxonomy): Eukaryota > Metazoa > Chordata > Mammalia > Chiroptera > Phyllostomidae > Anoura > Anoura caudifer. The sequence goes on along the minus strand of PVKU01004517.1, from coordinate 41,162 downwards.
CTCTGGATGTGGCTTCCTTTTCTATGTCCAGGGAGACTGCTTCAGTTTTTAGCATCTCCAAGAGGGGGGCAGGGCAGGAGAAGGGTCAGGGGAGCCACGTACATTCCTTTGGAGAGCACAGCCTAGAAGTGATACAACCATTTCTGCTCAATCAGTTGGTGAGAACTTAGACTCATGCCACATCAAGCAGCAAGGGAGGCTGGGAAATGTAGTCTTGTGAGGCAGCCATCTGCTTGGCCAAAAATCAGGAGTTCTGTTATTAAAGAAGGGGAGAGTGGGAACCAGAGAAATCTCTACTGCACACTGATTAATTCAGGCCCAGGTTCATGAACCAACTCTTGCAAAGGGTGGGAGACCCAACCCTGGGGCTGGGCGAGAGGGCTCAGTTTCCCCTGAGGCACATGGGCTTGCTTACGCCTCTGGACTTTGGGTGTGTATCTTATAACCGCTTAGCTCGTACACTGAGCAGTGGACTGTGCCTTGCATTTCTTTGGCTTCTCTTTGGAAGCTGGAAGGGGGGATAATGGGTGTTGGGTAATCAGCCAGCAATGCCCACTACATTAGCTGCCTTTGAGGCCCTTCCACTCTGTTTAAACAGATAACTAAGCATCGACGTGACAAACAGCAAACCAGCAGCAATACATAAATCCCAAGAAAAACAGAGAGAAGAATTACGAGAAATCTTCTCTCCAGAGATAGAAGAGAGGCATGAGTTCATTTTGTCTGGGTCTTAAAGGATATGTGGGAATTCCCCAAATAATTTTGGTTGGGGAAGGGCCATTCAGACAAAGAGAAAAGCAAAAGGACACAGGTGTGAAGGCCCCCAAGATGTGGTTAGAGAGCGGGAGGCTGGGAGGTAGCTGGGAGCAGTTGAGGATTAAAAGCCACGGGAGGCAGCAGCCTGTCGACAGGCCTCTGAAGCTGCGCAGGATTTTTCACGGTGGCAGAGACATGATCAGATCCACGTCTTTCTCTGAGGAGGAGACTGGAGGATGACTCGTTAGGAAGCTATTTCACAAATTCAGTTGAGTAATGAGGAGAGAGCCTGCATTAAGGCTGTGGTGGTGGGAATGGAGACAAGCAGACAGTTTGCAGGGAGACTGACAAAACTTGGCAACTGGGTGGCTAAGGGGGCTGAGCAAGGATGAGTGGGGTTTTAAACATGGCTTCATATGATTCTAAATTTATATACTTGCACTAGAAACCTGGAGAAGTAGAGGAAAAGCAAGCTTTGGGGCAAGCGGAGAATATGACTTCCCACTGTCCTAAGCCTGGTTCGTGACAGACTTCTCTGGGTTCCTTGAACATCTGACATTCACTCTTAACTCAGGGATTCTGGCCCCTCTGTCCCTACTCCGTGCAACACTGCCTCACCCTCAAATCTCCAACTGGCTAATTTCTCATTTCCTCCAAGAGCCTTTCTTGACCCTGAGACTGAAGTAAGAAACCCTCTTTGATTTTCTTCCAATACCCGTTTCTTTTCTCTACACACCTCTCCTTTGGGGTTGTTCAACGTCTGTCTTCCCCCACTCAGCCTGTCATTTCCATAGGGCAGGGCCACGTCTCCTTGTTTGCTGCTTTATTCTCAAGGCCTTGTCTCATGCCTGGCACACAGTAGGCACTCATGCTGGGTCTGAGGCATTTATTTGACAGCTGTCATGGGAAATGGGAGTTAGCCAATAGTTTTTATCAGGGCACATTCAGATGTGATGCAAGGCAGTGAGGCCACCATGGGGACAGGTGATGTGACCCTTTTAGAGGCCTGGATCACTAAGACCACTGGTTCTCAACCAGGGGTGATTTGCCTCCTAAGGACATTTGGCATTTTTGATTGTCAGGACTTTGTGTGTGTGTGTGTGTGTGTGTGTGTGTGTGTGTGTGCATGCTGCTGGCATCTACAGGGTAGAGGCCAAGGATGCTCCTAAACACCCTACAACGCACGAGGCAGCCCCCACAGCAAAGAATTATCCAGCCAAACATGCCAATAGCGCCAGGGCTGAGAAACCCTATTCTAGAGAAGGGTGAGCCAATTGGATGGCTAAGTTTCCGTCTGGCCTACTGGCTGCTATGGCCCAATTGAGTAAGAGCAAGAGAAGCTCAGGGGCTGTCACAGGAAATAGGGACTTGTGATGTGCAGCCAGGAACCACCTTGGACTGGGCCTCAGTCAAAGGCCCCAACACCTTGGGCAGTTTCCCCTTAACTGAACTCCGGGCCATAAGCCCAGCAGGCCCAGCCTGGCCCTTGCCTCCCTCTGACTCACTCCACTGGGTTCCTCTCGCTCTTTGGTGGAAGTGGCCACCACACTCTTCCCACCCCATCTGCCTTGCTGATTATTTTCAGCTTGGCTTGCAGAGGCCCAACACTGCAATTACACCCCAACCTCAATGGCTCCTTCTGAAAATAACATTTGGATCGAAGAAAACCTCAGTCTGGTGGACTGGATTTTATACTAAACAGTTAAAGAGTGGGTGTGGGCATGGGGGTTGAGGGGGGCAAAGGAGTGGCACAATGGTACAATTAAGAGAAGAATCTGGAAGAAGGGGAAGGAAAAGGAAGTGAAGAGAGGGAAGGGGTGGTGGTGGTAGGAGCTGCTGCATAAAGAAAATATATCTATGGGCAGGGGTCAGCCATCTTTTAGGTCTTGGGCCAAGTCTTCATTTATGCCTCTAATTGAAAGTTTTGTTTGATGAGATAATCGCCACACCCCTGCCCCCAGGCCCCCCCCTCCCGGCCCCGCCCCTCCAATCGTTGAGGCCTGGGAAATACACATCTGCCTTGGGCCAGAAGAATTAGTCTATGGGCATACCAATCTTTATCCAAGTTAGTAACCAGATTTTCCAACCCCAAAATAGGAGCCACATGGTTTGACATAGGATTTTTGTTCTCTTTCCAGGTGAGAATGGCAGTCTGGGAAATGTAGTTTGGTGATGCTAATAGCTGGAATTTCTAAGCAGTTCTGTGGCCAATGGAGAAGAGTAGATACATTCTCATGGAATCTCAAAGTAGAGATTCTCATGGAAATCAGAGATTTGTGGGTTATTTTAGTTCAGAGAAGAGAATGAAACACTAGAAATGAGAACCTCTTTCCCACCCAGGGGGAGGGGAGGTATAGGGGATTAGGAGAGAAATACCTGAAAGCGTCTTTTGGATTCCAAAGAGGCAGAGATCAAAAAGCTGTATGAGGTGAGGTTTGGGAAAATAGGCAAGAAGGAGTTAGAGCTCACTCAGTTCTGGAGCCAGCCAGACTTGGGTTCCAATGCAGACTGGCTAACCACCTGATCTCCAGCAGTAACTTAGCCTCTTCAGATAGGCCAGCAGTATAGGCTCTGGAGTGAAGCTAGCAGAGTTTGCGTCCTGACTCAGCGATGTTAGGCAAGTTACTTAACCTCTCTGTGCCTCACTTTTGTCCTCTGTAAAATGTAAAGAACACCCACTTTCTAAGGTGTCAAAAGGGCTTGGAAGAGTTAAAGTGCTTAGAACAGTACTTAGAACAGTACCCGGGACATTGGCAATCACTCAACATATGTTAGCTATTATTATTATTACCTCTGGAGGTTTTCTCCAAATGTAGCAGCAAGAAGCTTTTAGCTAACGTATACATTTTTTTATTTGGATAGTTATAAATTTATTTTCAAGTGTATTAAAATATGTGACTAGCACATCAAAGCTGTGGTTTTGATTAGGGCAAAGCTACGTAGAACAAGGGAGTCAATTTAAAGAATAAGGAAAGTCAGTTACAAACATATAGGTGGACTGTGAGTATGAAAGAAAATCATGCAGGCAATACCTGAATGGCTGAATAATTTTGAAAATAATCTACAACGCCATGTTCTCTTCTGCTAAACAAAACAAAACCATAAAAACCTTCTGAGGCACAAGGGTGGAGAAAGCAGGCTGGGAACACACAGAGCAAGACGCTATCAAAACTTTGCCTCTTCCACCCCTCTGTAACCATTGTTCTTCCCTTTTTTTTGGTGAAATCCAAGGGGGGCCCAGGCCAGCAAGACCTGAGGCCCTAACCAGCTTTTGAGCCCCGACGGCATTATGGATTGGGAGGGCCCAAGGGAGGGAGACTGAATTGAAAAGCCCAGGTCTGGAAACCGAAAGCCCGCTCCCCCACTTCACTCTCCCGTCGCTTTTAGGGCGACTCGGGCCTCTCTGATTTTTTTTGGATCACTGGGTCAATCAGTCAGCCAATGCCTCAGGAGAACTTTAATTAAGCTCAGATCGCCAACGCGGGCTGCCAAAGGTCTCCCAGCCCGCCCCGCTCCTAGCACAGCAGTGCAAAGCCTCTCCCCAGCCTGGCCCTGCAGGCCCGCAGCCCGCGCATGCGCGGCGGCAGGACGCCGGCGCCCCGCGGCAGGCTGGGCTCCCAGAACCGCGTTGCAAACTGTTGCATCAGACAGCAAGCAGTCGGCCGGGCCGCCAGGGTTTCTAGGAAGATAGGAAGGGTTTGAGATCTTCTGTGGTCTCTTGGGAGCGCTGGCCGTCACTCCCGGTGTTTACACTCTGGTAACACGATCCCCTGAAATCTCACGCTTGCTTCGGTCGGGGAGGGCGGTAGCCACAGGTGAAATTCGCTGAACTCCACTGCTCCAGCCCCACCCCATGGCCCGGGGCTGGACCAAGTGAACTGCGCTCGGTTGGCTTTATTTATAGAATGGGCCCTGAAGGAATGAGCTGGGTTTGATTTCTCTTCCCAAGTACAAGAATGCCCCTGAGGAATTTCTCACTCTGTGAAAGTGCAAAACTAATTTCCCCAGACAAGTGCCGTTGCCGGTTCCCAAAAGGGCTTGGAAAGATCCCAGCAGGAATGTTCAGTGGTTTCCAAATCTCTTCACCCCAGCGGCGGACACGCAGACACTGACCATGAAGAACTTCTTGGTGGGTGGACACACATCTTCCACAGATAGATGTTCTTTTTGGCATAGCTCAGGCCCCCAAGTTAAGGAGACTTTGGACAAGAGCCAGAGAATGCACAACCAGAAACTTATGCAGACACCACACATACAGTGAGTTCTCCAGATTCAAATGGTCCTGCAGCTCAGGTAAGGAAAGGTTGACCTTCTTACTCTCCATCATTCTGGGCTCTGAGCCACTGCCTCCCTCAAATGGAGACAAAACAATGCTGGATCTAAAAGGGTGGGGCAGTCTTGGGGGTGGGATATTCAAGAAGAATGAGAGTACTCTCTGGCTGGTGTAGCTCAGTGGATTGAGCACTGGCCTGCAAGCCAAATGACCTCGGTTCGATTCCCAGTCAGGGCACATGACTGGGTTGCAGGACAGTTCCCCGCAGGGGACGCATGAGAGGCAACCATACATAGATATTTCTCTCCCTCTCTTTCCCTTCCCCTCTAAAGATAAATAAATAAAATCTTAAAAAAAAAAAAAAGAAAGTAATGAATATTTCACTGTTAAAAAAAAGAATGAGAGTACTGATTTGGAATCTATTTTCTAAAGGGACTTCCAGGGACATAGTCCGAATTCTACGGTTCAATCCTCTCTTTATTTCATTTTTTGGAATGGGTCAAGACCAAGGCAATTCAGTGTTAATAGAGTTTCCAAAAAGACAAAACTGGCAATTTACCTTAAGCCTTCTGTCTTTTCTAGGGTGTTGATGTTAAAAATCTATCCCATTGGAAGAATCTTGAAAGCTAAAACAGGCCTAGTGTTCTTCCTTCCCCTTATTATTGTGAATCACTCAATCCCAAGATTCAATTGAAAAATGACCCAAAAACTGGTAGGCATTATCTGACACATGTCCCTTTGTCAAATAGTCACTGTTTGTTTAAGATAACATTTTCCTTTGACAAGTGGGGAATTGTGGCACTATAGGCTTTTTCATTGTAATAGATACTTCATAAATATGGCGCAGTCTATTTTGGTCATCAACAATGATCTTGTGTCCTGGTTGGTGTGACCCAGTGGATTGAGTGCTGGCCTTCGAACCAAAGGGTCGCTGGTTCCATTCCCAGTCAAGGCACTTGCTTGGGTTGCGGGCCAGGTCCCTAGTAGGGGGTGTGTGAGAGGCAACCACACATTGAAGATTCTCTCCCTCTCTTCCCCTATCTCTAAAAATGAATAAATAAAATCTTAAAAAACAATGATCTTGTGAGCTGAAGGAGTAACTAGAAAAGGATGGAAAGGAATGTGGGCAAGTGCTGGAGTTGGAATATTTCCAGGTCCTATTTCCGAGGGTATATCAGTGTCCAGAACCTCTGCCAAATGGGTGCCACCAAGGTGGTGTGTTGGGTCCAGGGGCACAGTCTCAGGAAACTGCCAGGAGCTGATAGAATCTCAGATATCCCAGCAATAGTTCTCACCTGGGGAAGCAAGTCATTTCCTATTGTGGGGCCTCTCAGTCTTGAAAGTTGGAGCCATGTGGTCAGGAGCCAGGTGGGAATGGGAGAAGGTGAGCGCCTAAGTGCATGTTAGATTCTCTGCTCTACCCCCAGCACCTACAGGTAGTAGGCTCTACGTGCATGTTTGTAGAATAAATGCATTGAACAAATGAGGGAAGGAGCAGAGAGAGAAAAGGTCAAAGAAGTCCAAGGATTTTGTAAGAGGCAACCTGGGATGTCCAGGGCTCTCTTGGTTTTGGGTAAGAGAAGAATCCTTCTAGTTCAAAGACAGAACAAGGGATTGAAAACTGTTAAGTAGCAACTCTCATGAGGTCTCTTCTGCCTTGGTTTCCCTGTTTGGAAGGGCCTCCAGTTGGTGATTCCAGAGTGTGAGCAGTCACTGTGTAACCAAGTCTAATGACATCATCAGTGATTGCCTCACTTAACTGGATTCCCAGAGCAAACTTCTGAGACAGTGAGGGGTCTGCGGGAGGGTGTGTGACTAAGCTCCAGAGGACAGGAAAATCTCCCAGAAGCCACACTTTAAAACTATAAGCAGAGTGGTGCCCAGATGGTTAGATGGTGCAGACGTAAACGAAAAGTGATTCGTTTTCCACATTCATTGGGCACGCATAGATTCTAGACACTATACCGAGCCCAAACCCAGACAAAGCTCCTGTTCTAACAGCTTATGATCTAAATTCCTTGTGGAAAGTCTGTCTTTGAAATGTTTAAGGCACCTCATTTAATCCGCATTTCCACTTCAAGTCATGTACCTCTTTCCTGAGAAACCCACCACATTGGAAGTTTGTAGCTGGCCATCCTTCTGTTTTTACTATTTATGTGCCAATTTCAAGGGTGGAGAGAGCCACATTAGTTTTAAAATAAAACACAAATAGCAGAATGAGCCTTGGTTAAAGTAAAAACCACAGAAGGGATTTTTTTTCCTCTCATACTTTTCAGATTTTCCTAGAACCACCTTTATTTCCTCAGAGCCCAGACATAGAAAGTGAGTGGGCCTCTCCGGATGCTCTTCCAAGAGCAAGCTCCAGCCTCACGCCCGTTCTCCCCGCACTGTGCCTTTAGGTTTTGTTTCTCTCTTGAGACAATGGAGTACCAAATGGGGGCTTAGAAAACGATTGAAGCCCTTCGTTCACGTGTGGTATTTTTAAGCATTCAGAGTAGATTTTGGTTTGCTTTGGCGTGGTTTGTATCTTACTTCTTCTGTTCATTGTATCAGCTTGTACATTCTGGGTGATAGTGACATGGCTATAAAGTCAGATTTCACTGGCGGATTCCCAGCATTGCCACTTACCAGTCTTGTGACCTCATCTGTCAAATGAGAATAATGATGCACACCTCTCCTGGCTGCAGTGAGGATGAAGGAGTCAAAATATGCACTCAGTGCAAAACAAGCACTTAATACACTGTAACTATTGTGAAAATAGATCCTTTCATCTATTTGCTCCTTCCTTACCCACTCCCGCCACCTATTTTGGAAAAGGAAAGAAAATTAGTTATCTATTTCAAGGAGGTGATTTATTCCCATTTTACCTCACCAAAGGACCCCGTGAGAAGGGGAGGAAAGGCCCAGTTTGACTTGCAAACACCTGGGCCTTTTAATGGGATGGGGTCAGTGTTCTTTGCCTCTTCAGCAGTGCAGGGACTGGGGAAACCTCGAAGGCCAATGGTGGGGTGCCCGGAACACAGAAGATGGGGAGGAGTGGTCGGGAAAGCTGGCCCAGAGCTGAGATGAGAGGCCAGAGGGGCTCTAGCTACCAGGAAAAATAGCTTCGGGGGTTCCGAGCTTACAGGTCTGCCAGTCAAGGCCCGCCAGCCCAGGGGCCTGGTGACCGTGGGACCCGAGGAGCGTGCAGCAGCGCCCTCTGCCGGCAGCGCTGGGCAAGTCAACTCTGCGCTGGCCCCGCCGCCCTGCAGGTGGGAACATCGGATCCCTCCCGCAGCCTCCACCTCCCCTCCATCCCTGGCGAGGACCGCACTATCTGGTCCCCGACTGGATTTCGGGAGACGAGTCCCTATCTGACGCCTGCGGGCTGAGCAGAGACGATGCTCAGAAACATTTGATTCACCTGGGGATCGGAGGCCGAGGGAACCTACCCAAACCCCGTAGAGGCTGCGCCCCTTGGTATTCGGGGCCAAAGCCTGCTGGGCTGTCCGAGGCGGTTTGGAAGTGGCATCGCCTATGGCCAAGATCGCGGGTTCTGCTGACAGAGAGGAGCCCTGGGTTCGCTTTCTGCCTCATCCATTTTCCAGCTAGGTGACCTTGGGCAAGGTACTTAAATTTCCATGTGCCTTAGTTTCCTCATCTTTAAGATGAAGAGAATGATCCCAATCGTAATGAATTGCCATGAGGAGTACGTGGGACCAGACAGCATGGGTTGGAATTCTAGCCCTGATATCAGCTAGCTGTGTGCTCGGGGCAAGTTACTTAACCTCTCTGTGCCCCCGTTTCCTGCAAAATAGGGTAATAGCGGTACTTACCTCCAAGGGTTGTTGCCTGCAAAGCGCTTAATACTGCCTGGCACAGAGCAAGCGCTCAATAAATGGTGGCTATTATGGTGGTTGTCCTTATTATTGTTCTTAAGTCCGCTGAGCACATGAGCAGCACTAGCTGGCGGCTATTATTTGTCTCTTTCTTGGGTCCTGCTATTTCTTTCCGTGCATTGTTAAAATCTTTACCCTGTGCTCGTGTCCTTATCAGTTGCCGAAGGACAGGTGGCCTTCCGGAGCCTGGAAAATCAAGGTTCCCCTGGAGGAGGGCCAAGGACGCGGCCGCGGACGGCAAGGACCGGGGCCTCCCGGGAGAACGCTCGCGCTACGCCGCCTCCGCCCGTGCCTCCATTAGCGCGCGCCAGAGCCGCAGTGACGTTGTCAGGTCCGCGAGAGGTGGGGAGGCACGGCCTGGACAGGGAATCTGGAGTGGCGGGGATGACCTGGGTGGCCCTGCTGCCCCCGGAGGCTGCAGCCGGGGCAGCCTGAGGAGCTGCAGGGAGGCCCCTTCCTGGGCTGGCTCTGCCGCGTGGGTCTGAGCTGGGCACGCTCAGGCTCCGCCTGCAGCCCGGCGGGGAGGCCGGAGATGCCAACACCTGTCACGGTGCCCCAGGGCCCCTGCAGCCGGACCTGGCGCTGACCTCCCGGCCGCCACTTAGCGTCTGCGTGGTCCTCCCCTCCTGTTCTCTTCCCCGCACCTGCCCTAATCCTCTCCCTTGTCGTCCCCCAGCGACCCGCCGAGCTTCTTCCTCTAGCCTCCTGGACCAACTTATTTGCTGTGAGGGGTTAATAACCACCCACATGAGGCGCCTCCCACAACCAGCTTTCCCTCCGCAGCCCCTGGCGCGCCTATCCCGTTGCTGGCTGGACAGTTCCACTTGGCTTGCCCTGCACGAACCTCTAACTCGCCGTGTCTTGCCCATCTCAGAGATGGCGCTACCACCCATCCCATCATCTCAGACTCCTCGCCTTCCCTCCTAAATACGTCTCTAGGCGCTTTCCATTCTTCATCCTAATTCCAGCCTGGTTTTGGCTATTAACATTCTCCTCAAAGATCTCCTTGTCTGCACTCCTACCCCCTTCACGTCCGCCCACCACGCACTGCGTGAGCGAGCCACCTACAGCCCGTGTCTGGCTGTGCCTCCTTTAGCTTAAGGCTGCCCCCACCCTAGCCCTCTCTGCCTTGGACCCGCTGGTCTGCCACTTTTTTTTCTTCTTCCAATCTCACACCTTTAGAGATGGGGCCAAGATTTTGAAGGTTGTCAATATCTTTATTGCTGTTGGGCCCTACCCAGGAAATTTGCATCTCACTCCCCCTTCTCCCCTAATTGGCTGCTTCTTACTCATTCTCCAGAACTCAAGAGGTGAGTCACCTGTTTAAGAATGCCTTTCCTATTCCACTATCTGGCTGAGTGAAGTGTCTGGGTCCCCAAAGGGCTCCATCCCTGCTGCTCTCCTCATATTAGGGATAGAGACACCTGACCCTTCCAGATGGCCTGTGAAGCCCTGCATGGTCTGTGCATCATCCCTGCCCCAGGTCCAACTCCTTCCTCCCTCTGCTCTGACCATGTTGAGGGGCTCAGTTCCTAGTCTCTTCGTTCATTCACCCTCCCACCCCAGGGTCTTTGCACAGCCTGTTCTCTGCCTGGTACACTTTTCAGCCTTTCCTCACTTACTCAATTTTTGGTTGTCATCCTAGGTAAGCACCATTTCCTCAGGACGCTTTCCCTGACCCCTCCCCCGATTCAGTCAAATCCTCCTTTGATAGATCAAAGCATATCAACATCCACAGAGAGCAACAGCAACACTGTTTTCTTCTCTGCCTTTCCCCCAGCACCATGCCCTTTGCCAAAGCTTAATGTTTACCACCAAGTTTTCTTCAAGTCCCTTATTAAGGACATAAAACTTTATGCATCTAGGTGGAGCCCGCTGAACCCATTTCTGTCTCTCCCCTAAGGTGACCGTTCTCTTGCATTTGGGGTCTATCATTCCCATCACGTTTTGAATTTTCACTGCGCATATCTGGGCCTGTAGGCCCTTCACCAGGCTGTTCAGCACATTCGCAAGCTTGGAGGAAGTGGTGTCGTACCGACCTGTATTGCCACACAGCTTGCTTTTTTCACTCAGCATTATGATTTCAAAATGTACTCACACTGATACGTGCCATTCCAGATCATTTATTTTCACAGCTGATTAGGGTCCTATTGTAAGAGTTCACCACACTTTACTTACCCATCTCCTTCCGGGGGACATTCAGCTTATTTTCAGGTTATTTTGTTTTCCAAAACAATGCCACAATTCATATTTTTTAGACCCTTCCCCTGGTGTGAAAATGAGCCATCTGGGTAGATACCTGGGTGTGGAATGCTGGGTTCCGGTCATGCAAACCAGCAGCTTCCCTTGGTGTGGCCGAACAGGTTTTCAAAGTGGTCGTACCAAGATGGTAATATGTGCGTTCCTGTGCTTGGCATCTTCAGCGACGACAATCGGCGATGTTAGACTTTAAATTTTTTTGCCAAGCTGATGGGTGTGAGATGGTAATTTCAAAGTTTTAATCTGCAATTCCCTGTTTACAAGGGAGACTGAACATACTTTCATTTGGTTATTGGCCATTTGCTTTCTGTCTTTTTTTTTTTCAATAGAATTTTATTTATTTATTTTTAGAGAGAGGGAAAGGGAGTGAGAAAGAGAAACATTCATGTGTGAGAGAAACATTCATTGGCTGTCTTTCACATGCCCCCAACTGGGAACCTGGCCCACAACTCAGGTATGTGCCCTGACTGGGAATCGAACTGGCAACCTTTCAGTTCTCAGGCTGGCGCTCAAACCACTGAGCCACACGAGCTAGGACTTTCTGTCTTTAAATTGCCCATTGGTTTATTGGACAGTGCTTCTATTGGATTATCTCTTATTAAGTGTAGGAGTTTTTTATATATTCTAGATACTACTCTTCAGCAGGTGTCAGGCTGTAGCCTATCTGGCCTTTTACTCCGAGAGAGAGGGGGTGGGGAGGGAGAGAGTGAGAGGGGGGGGGAGAGAGAGAGAGAAGGAAACATCAGCTTGTTGTTTCACTTGTTTATGCATTCATTGGTTGCTTCTTGTATATTCCCTGACTGGAGTTCAAACCCGTAACCTTGGTGTATCAGGACAGTGCTCTAACCAACTGAGCTAGCTGGCCAAGGGTCTCAGTTGCAATTTTAAGTCTGTGTGATTACTTGATTAATGTCTGACTTTCCCACTAGACTATAAGCTTTATGAGAAGAGGGACTATCCTGCAAACTAATACGGTGTTTAACACATCAAGAACTCAAGAAATACTTCTGTCTAGACTGAACTGCATTGACATTATTTGTCCTTTTATATGCTTGCTTCCTGAAGCTTCACCCTTGAGACCAGGAATCTGAAGCTCTTTATTTATTCTTGTATCTCTGCCTTTCTATTTACTTATTTTTGCATCTCCTTTAACACAACACCTCTGGCACAGAGTCTATATCCAGTCACTTTTGTTTAATTACCAATTTCCTTTGAACTTCCACTTTCTTTCCTTTCTTCTCAACCCATCTCATACCTGTAAGCCCAGGTACAGTATCTATAAAATGAATAATAAAAGCCTTCTCAGTTATTTGGGGCAATCACACAATATAATGTATGTAAGTAGAGTAAGTAGAGCAGTGCTTAGCACACAGTTGGCGCTCAATAAGTGGTGACTTTCGTCATTCTCACAACAATCATTCTGGTGTCTAAAGATATATTCTGTTTAATTTTAACAGGCAGAGTTCTTTCAGACAGAGAATAAAAGCGAATTTCCTGAAGATCTGGTGAGCGGGTTTTTTTCTTTTTTTTTCACCTTTTTTGGCATTTGACCCACTACATAAGGCTCAGTCCCAACACGGTCTCTGAAAAGCATCAAATATCATTCTTCTCCTTTTCTTTGATAAATTCCAGACGTATCAAAGGCACATGAACCATACATAGACTCAAACCTTTAAGTGGAAACATATAAAGGCCAGTTCCACGTCTTTGGCCAGAAGTCAGAGAGCAGAAAGGAGGTCTGTGGGTGATAACCGGGTGGGAGCTGGTGGCTGAGGCCAGGAACAAAAGCAGCCTGTGCACATCTGTTCCCTCCATGCCATTGATCGTGTGACCTTTGATCTATTTATAAGATGAAGATGATAATTCTTGCTTTTTTGCTGGAGGTTGAACTTCATTAATTACTGATTTTTAAATGCTTTAAGATTCTCAATAGGAAAGGCAGTTTGGCCTTATTTAAACAGCTCTCCCAGTAGGTAAATGGCCCAGCAACATCTGTCCACATAACACAGGAATCCGATCCCCATTGTACCATAAGGTGAGGCCAGGAAGTTGGATCTGTTTCCCTGGAATTGTAAGTTGCCATCAGACAGGGAGAACCCCCTTCATCCCTGGCTTCAGGCTTGCAGGAATGAGACATCTTAGAGCAGCCTTATTTCATCAGAATGTACCCCTACACAGAGGCCCATCTCTAGGGTTTCATCTCCGCCCGAGGAAAGTGGGTGGCTGCACTGTGCCCTCTGCAATGGGAGCCCACCAGTAAGAACCGTGAGGGCCACAGAGACTCCTGGAAGCCGCCTCTGTGCAGAAGGCCTGAAGGAACTTTGCTGGGAGATGTAACAGGAGAAGGTAGGCAGAACCAGAAAGCAGCATCAGCGGGCCCTTCTGGAGGTTGAGCTCCTCGACTCAGAAACTGGGCTACGAATGGACCAAATGGGACAGAGAGGGCTGAGATTGCCGTGACGGTTCTGTGTTGCAGCACTGAGAGTGAAGCTGGCCCTCCTGTGGCTGTTGGATCTAGCAAGAACATGTCGGAGGGGAGAACCCGGGAGCCAGAAGACCAGGCTTTAAAATCCAGGGGCAGAACATAGCAGGTGTGCAATTTGGTCACGAAACTTCTCCGAGGCTCAGAGCCTCAACTGTGGGTGGGGTTACTAATAACACTGACCTGTAAGGGTTGTTAGGAAGATGAAACGGGAAAGGCACGTCACAGGGTGCACTCATGGAAGGGGTTCAGTCCATACTCAGTAAAAAAGATTAAAACACTAAAAATTCATTTAAGACCAAGCAGAACTCACTCCATTTACTTTTGAAAAGCAATTTCCTTTGTCTTTATTCTTATAGTAATACTTACATGATGCAGACAAATGAACAAAACACAACAGCATGAAAGGGTACAGTGGAAAATGAGTATCTCTGTCATTGGAATCTAGTGTCACCCATTTCCCTTTACCTGGTGGCAATGCACATTCCCAGGTTCTGGTGTACCTTTTAGAGATATGTGCATGTTTAAGGATCTATGTGGATTTCAAACAGTGCCTTCTTGTTACACAAGTGACTTGCTATATACTCTCTAATTATACTTTGCATTTTTTCACTGAACAATGTGTTTTCAAATTAATTCTCCATCAGTACATAGAGGTGCCTCATTCTTTCTAAGGCTGTATAGTCTTACACTGCACTTATTTAGCCAGTCCTCTGTGGATGGATGTTTAGGTTGGGGTGGTTTTCTATGGCTGCTGTAACAAAGTGCCATGAATTTAGTGACTTAAAACAACACAAATCTATTACTTTACAATTCAGAAGTCTGCAATGGGTCTGGATGAGCCAATATCGAGGGTCGGCAGGGTTGCGTTCCTTTGGAGACTCTAGGGAAGATGTGTGTCCTGGCCTTTCTAGCTCCCAGAGACCACCTGCATTCCTTGGCTCGTGTCCCCTCCCTTCATCTTCAAAGCCAGCCACTGCAGGTCAAGTTTTTCTCAAATCTCATCATTCCGACTCTCCTTTTCTTCTTCCCTCTTTCATTTTTAAGGACTCTTAGGATTACATTGAGCCTACTGGGATAATCTAGGATAATCTCCCTGTTTTAAGGTCAGCTGTTTAGCAATCTTAATTCCATCTGCAACTTTAATTCCCTCTTGTTATTCATGGATGGCCACAGGTTCTGGGGATTAGGATGAGGATGTTTTTTTTTTGGGGGGGGGCATTTTTTAACTACCACAAGGACAGCTCCTGCCTTTTGCTATTGCAAACAGAATTGATAAATGTCCTTGTATAAATGTTATTTCCTGTGAGTATATATGTAAGATCAAGTCTGAAAAGTAGACCACCTATACAAAAGGGCATATGTTTAAAAATTTTTGGAAGGTATTATTAAATTTTGCTCCAAAGATTGTACCAATTCACACACCTACCACCAATGTATTAGTGCAAGTTAAAAAAATTAGTAGCCTTAATTTTTTAAAGATTTTATTTGTTTATCTCTAGAGAGAAGGGGAGGGAGAGAGAAAGAGGGAGAGAAACATCAATGTGTGGTTGCCTCTTGTGCATCCCCTATGGGGGGTGGGGGGACCTGGCCTGCAACCAGGGATGTGCCCTGATTGGGAATGAACAGGCAACCCTTTGGCTCACAGGCCCGTGCTCAGTCCACTGAGCTACACCAGAGAGGGTAGTAGCCTTAATTTTTTAAGAGCAGTTTTAGGTTTACAGAAACATTGATTGGAAAGTACAGAGTTCCCACAGACCCCTTGCCCCTCCATACTTTCCCCTATTATTTACATGTTGTATTAATGTGATATATTTGTTACAATTGATGAATCGATGTTAATACATTATCATTAACTGAAGTCAACCGTTTACATTAGGGGTCCTTGGGGTTGTACATTCTACAGCTTTTCACACATGTATAATGACTTGTACCCACCATTATAGTGTCATGCAGAGTAGTTTCACAGCCTAAAAATCCTTTATGCTCCATCAGTTCCCTCCTTTTCCCCCACCTTGAACCTCTAGCAAGCACTGATATCTTTACGGTCTCTATAGTTTTGCCTTTTCCAGAATGCCATTGTGTTGGAATCATCTAGGACATAGCTTTCTCAGACTGGCTTTTCTCACCTACCAGTGTGCATTTGAGATCCTCTCGTGAGTGTGTGTGCACGCGCGCGCATGGTGGGGGGGCTTGATAGCTCATTCCTTTTTATCGCTAAATGATATTCCATTGTATGGATACACCACAGATTGTTTATCCATTCGCCTACTGAAGAACATGCTTCCGAGATTTGGAAATTATGAATAAAGCTGCTATAAACATCTGTGTGCAGGTTTTTATGGGGACATAAGTTTTCAGCTGTACACACCTTCAGTTTTTCACACCTTTGAACATGCATTATTTTAGCAAATTTTTTCGTCTTGGCTAGTCTGAGAGATGAAAAGTGGTATCCAGTTGTTTTAATGTACATTTTGTTAAATAAAGGGAAGTTTGACATCTTTTCATATTTATGTTTTTATTGCTGGAAATGGTCTGTTCATATTTACTTTTCTACTGGTTTGCTTTTTCTTAGTGATATACACAACCTTTTAGTATAACGAGGAAAATTAGAGACTTGTGTTATATTTTTACAAATATTTGGTCCAGTTTATTATCTTTTGATTTTTTTCCATGTAGAAATTTAAAACATTGATAACTCAAATTCATCCTTTTCCCCCCTCTTTGGGGATGTTTGTGTTTGTGTCTTGCCTTTACCACTGTGAGATTTAAAAAAGTTCTCCTGTTTAATTTTCATGTTTTTATGATTTTACTTTTTACATTTAAGTCTTTGATACATCTGGATACATTTCAGTGAAAGGAGCAAGGTAAGGTTCCATGTGCTGCTCTCCCCAGCTCCCCAGCACCCATCAAGGGATATTTTCACGTGTCATTTCCTGAGTATTCTATCTTTCCTGTTAGTGGAAAGGCCACCGTATTATGGTGTCTGTTAAATCCTGATTGGTGATGTATCTATTCTGGTCTTTTGAGCTAACAGTTTGGCTTACCAAAGTTTTATGTTTTTAAATAACAATTTCATGAGACAATCCACATACTATAAAATCCACCCTTTTAAGTACATAATTCTGTGTTGCTGTTGTTTTAACATTTTCCCAGAGTTGTGTGACTGTAACTGCTAATTTCCCCACGTCTTCACCACCACACGAAGAAAGCCTGCGCCCCGTGGCCATCCTTCTCTGCTCCCTCCTGCCTCCAGCTCCCCGCAGACACGAATGTACTTTTGATTTCTATGGATTTGCCTATTCTGTACATTTCATATAAATAGAATTCTATGGTATGGAACATTTTATGGCTGACTTTTCTCACTTTACGTTTTCAAGGTTCATCCATGCTGTGGCATGTTTTGGCACTTCATTCCTTTTCATTGTTATATAATATTCAATTATATGGCTATGCCACATTTTATTTATCATTCATCAACTGATGTACATTTGGATGTTTTCCAATTTTTGCCTATTGTAAATAATGCTGCTATGAATATTTTATACAATATGTTTTTTTGGTAGACATGTTTTCTATACATATATATAATTATGTATATATAATTGCTGGGTCATACGGTAACTATATGTTTAATTTTTTGAAGAACTACCAGACTGTTTTTCCAAAGTGACTGCACCATTCTACATTCTTTTGGTTTGCAGGCTGGCGCTCAGACCACTGAGCCACACCAGCCAGGGCTCCATTCTGCATTCTTAACAGCAGTGCATGGAAGTCCCAGTTTCTGCATGTGCTCACCAACACGTGTCAGTGCTTGTCTGCTTGTCTTTTTTATTGCAGCCATCCTCTGGGGTGTGAAGTGACATCTCAGTATAATTTCGGTTGTGTTTCCTTAATAACTAACGGCGTAGGGCATCTTTTCATGTGATTATCAACCATTTATGTATCTTGCTTGGATAAAAGTCTGTTCAAATCCTTTGCCCATTTAAAAATTAGGGTTTGTTTGTAATTTTATTGAGTTGTAAAAGCTCTTTCTTTATTCTGGACTCTAGTCCCTTATCAGGAATATGATTTGAAAATATTTTCTTCCATTCTGTTGAGTTGTATTTTTTAATTTTCACTGTCTTACAGTGTTCTTTGAAGCAAGAAAGTTTCTAATTTTGATGAAGTCTACTTTATTTATTTTTGTTGTTTGTGGTGTTGGTGTTGTTATGTGTTAATGTATGGTAAGAAGTCTGTCCTTACTGTCTTATTTTCCCCAGGCTGTTTCTGCATGCTTATTTTTTCATGTAAATGTTAGAATTGGCCCATCTTGTTCCAAAAGCAAGTTTTAAAAAATATTTATTGATTTGAGAGACAGACAGGTGAGAGGGAGGGGGTGGAGAGAGAGAGAGAGAGAGGTCGAGTTATCGTTCCACTTGCTTATGCATCTATTGTTTGTTTCTTGTATGTGCCCTGACCACGTATCGAACCCGAAACCTTGATGTATTGGGAAGATGCTCTAACCAACTGAACTACCTGGCCAGGGCTCCAAAAGTAATTACTTTAGTATATTTTAAAAATTGGAGTCCCTGTAAATATAATGATTTGTGAGAAATGACATCTTTACACTAGTACATCTTCCCATTAAAAAATGGGCGATGTATTTACATTTATTCAGACTATTAAGCCCCTCAGTAGCATTCTAAAGCTTTCTTTTTTTAGATTAGGCACATTTGTAATACTTGTGTTTCTCGTTGTTGCTCATCTGAATGGAATCATTTCTTATATTTTCTAACAGGTTGCTGATTGCATATAAAGAAGCTACTGACTTTTGTACATCAGTCATATAACCAGTCATTTTATTGATAATGAGTAATTTGATTGCTAATTCCTGAGTGAGTTATCTAGGTTTACAGTCATACCTTCTAAAAATAATGATAACTTGCTTTCTTCTTTCCGTTTTTATACTTTTTTTTTTCTGCTGTATAATCATGTAGGGCTGCACTTCTAGAACAATGTTAAATAATGATGGTGTTAGTAGAAATCTTTATTTTGCTCCTGATGGTACGAGAAAGGCTTACAGTGTTTATAGACTTTGCAGAGAGGCAGCTTCCAGCATCTCTTTCTGAATCTTTCTTTTATTGTCTCTCTGTCAGGTTTTGTACAGTGTTGTGCTGGCTTCATAAAGGGAGCTTGGAAGTTTTCCTGCTTTCTCTTTGCTCTGGAACAATTTAAATAGCAGGTAGAATTCACCCATGAAACCATCTGGACCTGACACTTTTTTTGGGTATAACTCTTTGAAAACATTGTCAATTTATTCTACAGTATTTAGTATGTTTTGTTTTTTTCTGTGTGTATTTCAAAAAACTCTTCTGGAATTAGTTGTGATATTTTCCATTGTTCTGGAAATGTTACCTATTCTACCAAGCATTTTCTACATTTTTGGCTCAGATTGACCAAGGTCAGTGTTTATGATTCTATTAATTAACTCAGTGTCTGGGTGATTTTCCAATTCTTATTTCTTATTTGGTGTATTTGAGCTTTAAAAACCTGGTGGGAGGTTTCCCGCTGTTTACCAGCCGTGTATACGGCCAGTGCGAGGCTGAGGGTTCCCATTGTAAAGCCCTCAATGCCCAACCGGTGTGGTTTTATTCGAGATGACATAGGACAGACATTTCTTTCTGTACATGGATTTAGCTGTGAGTGTTTGCCAGGTGCTGACACCGTGCTAAGCTCTTTACTTTCACTTTCTCATTTAATCCTCACACTGTCCCATGAGATATGTAGTATTGCATTATTCCCACTTTACCAACAAGGAAACAAGAGACTCAGAAAGATTAATAACTTGTCCAGTGTCCCACAGCCAGAGGCTGGCAAAGCTGGGATTCTGAGCAGGTCAGTCTGCCTCAGCAGCCCTCCCAAGTACAGTGCCTCCCACCAGCTCCCCCTGACCCCCACCTGCATTTTCCCTTTACCTCCCATGGTGTCAGCAGTGCATAAATGGCCACTGTTGATGGACTTCTAACTCAGGCTTGTGTTTTCTGGACTTGAGGTGCTTGGTAGTGTGGCCCCCACCTCCATCTCTTAGATATATTTTTTAAAATATTCATTTATTTTTTAGAGAGAGGGAAAGAAATGGAAAAAGGAAGAGAAACACACCCCAATTGGGGACTGTGGCCGCAACCCAGGCATGTGCCCTGACTGGGCACTGAACCGGCAACCTTTTGCTTTGTGGGATGATGCCCAAGCTCCTGAGCCATGCTGGCCAGGGCACTTAGATATTTTTTGAGGGCTTGATGTGGGCCAGCCACAGTGCCAGGTGCTAAGAAGATGGCTCTCAGACATAGCATTTATAATCTAGTGGGGAAGGAGCTCTGTCACCAGCTAAATTAAGAGTCTCTTTAAATAGCAGGAAAAAAACCCCCAAACCTAACCATCAAATCATGGTGCCTTGAGGTACAATTGTAGAGAGAGCCCAGAACTAGTTTGACTCACATAGTTTAATAACTATGTGACCAGAACTTGCCACTTCATGCCTCTGAACCCCGATTTCCACATCTATAAAATGTGGGTAACAACATACATTTTTCATGTGATAGGGATGCATCTTATAGCTGATGATGTCTCCCAAGGATACTTGGCAGGGTTCTGGTTTTTTAAATTTTCTTATTGTTATATAAAAAAGTGGTGTGTCCTACAGATGGTCTTGGATTTGATGACATGGTAATAATCACGTGGTCATTGTGAGAAGGAAATGGGATGATAGAAAGTGGAAAGCCCCATAAAATTCAGGTAAAACAATGTAAGAAGCACTGGCCAGGGTTCTAACCCTGAGTCTTTTGTCACTACCTTGCTGGGTGACGCTGGGCAAGTTACTGCCATGTGTAGTCTCCGCATTTCCTTCTCTGGTTTTCTTTCTCAGCAAAATGAGAGATTTGTATAATTTGTTCATTCAGACAACATGTCCTGAGAACATTTTTGGGACCAGGCATGGTGCCCCTGGTGGATGGGAGTGCCCAGCCAACAGGGGACCTTTTCCTGGCAGTGCTATGATAAAGATAGGAAGCCTGAGCCAATCAGGGAGTTCTTCCAGCTTTAAATTCTGTCCTTCCAGAACTAGGAGGAGGGCCAGATAGGGTAGGGGTGTTTGGGGAGGCCATGTGGTATAGACGTTAACGTATAAGCTATAGAGTTGGACCGTCTTGGGCCAGCTCTGTAACTTTTTAAAAAAATATTTATTTATTTTTAGAGAAAGGGAAAGGGAGGGGGAGAAACATCAATGTGCGAGAGATACATCAATAAGCATGCCCCCCAACTGGGGACCTTGCCAGCAACCCAGGCATGTGCCCTGACTGGGAATCAAATCAGTGACCTTTTGGTGCACAGGCTGGCAATCAATCCACTGAGCCACACCAGCCAGGGCCCAGCTCTGTAAGTTGCTTGCTATGTGACCTTAGGCCTGTGACTTAACCTCTCTGAGCTGTAGGAACCTTATCCATAAAATGAGAGTAACAATAGTCCCGTCTTATAGAACTGTTGTGAGTATTGAATGAAATGCCCTATGTAAAGTGCTCAGCTCAGTATAGGGTAGTAATAAACCACTAATGAATGGAAGCCAGCCTTCCTTCCTTTCCCCTCTTTCTATTCTTCCTTCTCTTCCTTTCCCTATTTTCCTTCCTCTGTCTCCCCAATGGACTTGCTGTACTTGAGAAGCAATAACCTACGGATGCAGGAACCCCTGTCCAAACCTCCTTACTTTGTATTTGGAAGTTGGCACAGAAAGAGCAATTCTGCTGAGTAAACTGGCTTCTCCCATTGCTGACCTCTGCAGTGGCTGCCACCTGGCTAGAAGTTTCTGATGTCTGTCTGCTATGACTGCTCAGGCTGAGAACCTTCCTCCATGAAGCAGGGGAGGCACAGGGCCCAAGGCCTGGGTGCTTTTCAAGGGCCTGGGAAAAGTTTGATGTCTGAAGAACATTGGCACTGAAATATGAAAAGGAAACCATAAAGTCAAGAAATGTTTAATTAAAAATCTAGAAAATGTAACATTGTGTTAACTTATTAATTGTTAAAATTTGGTGTTTCTTTGTATTTGAGAACAATTTGTAGGTTGGATTTTTTTAGTTTGTGCAAGAGTTCCCAAATATGCACTATAGTTACTGAGGAATTATAGGCAATTGTAAATTGAGTTGTTCACCAGTTGTAAATTAAATGGGTATGTTTAGCCAAATTCAATAGCAAAGTATAAAAAGCCCTTTGAAAAATTTTATAGTTAAAATTGTTAACATAAAATATTTTAAAGTATTTTAAACGATATAAGGCCTCTCTAGGGTCTAGAAAAGTCTTTAAAATGCCTTATGCAGTACTTAGGAGACTATTAACCCTATTTTTAGTTCTATATTTTTTTCCCTCTACATTAGCTGATTTTTCTAGCTCTTTGTAAGATATCTACTATTTAGAATTTATAATAATTTTTGAAGATGTTCACAATGTAATAAAAATTGCAGGATATTAAACTATATATTAGTTTGATCTCAAGTAGTTTTAAAAATTCATACATGATTTTTAAAAAAATGACCAGAAAGAAATATACTAGAATGTTAATAGACTCTCAGTAGAACAAATGCATAATTATCTTTTCTTTTTTTATAGTTTACAGATTTTCTAAATTTTCTACAATGAAAATGTATTACAATCAGAAAAACAATTTTTGGTAGTTAAATTTTTTTTTTCTTACTACAAAAGTAATTTATGCTCATTATAATTTTAAAAAATCACAAAATACATATAAGCATAAGGAAGGAAAAGAAACATGCAAATTCCACCCACCCAGAGACAACCACTGGGTCCTTCCAGACCTTTTCCATGCATACATAAACATTTGTATTTTTATCACAAAATGGGATCACTCTGTACATAGTACTGTTTTGAAACCTGCTTCTTTCCCTTATGACATATATTGAGAATTTTTTTTAATGTCAACTACACATTTTCACAAGATGATTTTAATGGCAGCACACCACCATGTTTTGAGGATGAACCATGATTTACTTAACTTTTAATTATTAGACGTGTAGGTTGCTTCCGTTTTCTCTATTACCAATAGTAGTGCAATGAGAATGTTTAAAGCACTAAAGAACCCTTCATTTTCACAAGGATATCATTGAACACTACCCAGTAGACATTTGCTTTTGAATGATGCCAGGCTCTGAGGACCCAAAGGTGTTTCAGTGATGATTCCTGCTCTGGAGGGATTCCCAGGCATGTGGCAGGGGTCTGGACTCTGCCCGAGAAAGCCAGGGAAGGCTTCTCTGGGAGGGAGACATGGAGCTGAGGCTTGAAGATGGAGTAGGAGCTCAACTCAAAGACAGGGTGGGGCAAGCAGGGAGCCCTTCACAGGCACAGAGGACAGGACAGGAGAAATGAGAAGGTGGCATTTAATCTAGAGCTGTGATGGGCTGGGTGTTTCCTCATGAACTCCTCACACTGACTCTGCAAAGGAACCGTATTATTCCAATTTTCTAGTCAAAGAAACTGAGGGCACGTTCTTGTTTAGTTAGAGGTAGAGCCAGGACTTGGATGTAGGTTTCACTTACTCTAAAGGACAACCAACCAACCTTCCTTCCTTCCTTCCTTCCTTCCTTCCTTCCTTCCTTCCTTCCTTCCTTCCTTCCTTCCTTCCTTCCCTCCTTCCTTCCCTGTCCCCTGGCACTAGCAGAGGCAATTCTATGATCATAGGCAACATAAGAAAAAGTCTAATTCCTTTTCTTTTCATCTGATTTTTCTTGATAGTCAATAACCCAAGCCATTTTAAGGCCAGTGCTACCCACTGCCGTAAAGAAGCAAGCCCCAGCCCCCTTTGGTCTCTTCCTTACAGAGCTTGAAGGAGAGGTGGGGTCTTCCAGCTGCCATCTTGGGCGCTGTCTTTTGCCACCCCTTGAACAAGCCTATACTTTCTCCAGTAAAACTCATTTGTCTTGTCACGAAGATGCCAAGTTAGGCTCCAAGTGGCGTGTTTTAGGAATGGGGAGACATTCAGTGAAGCTGGAACGGGGGTATAGGATGGGGACAGGCGGAGGCCAAGGGCTGGAGCGGTTGGCCATGCCCAGTCACACGCCACTGATGTTTGCCCGGGCAATGGCAGGCCAGGTGGTTCCTTAGGAAGAAGAATTAGACTGCTCTGGAAAGGGTGGTTTAAAGAAAACATGATATGGACCAAAAATCATAACAGCTAACATTTTTTGATTGCCAGACACTATTCTAAACATTTAAAATATTTTAACTCTTTTAATCTTTATAGGGTAGGTGCTATTATTATCTCATTTTCCAGGTGAGAAAACTGAAGCATAGAGAGGTTAAGTGACTTATTCAAGGGCACGTAGTAAGTGGAAAGCCAAGATTTAGACCCAGGAAGTGTACTCTTAACCGTTGATCTAGTTTAACTCTTGCAAAGCTGAATAGAGAGCTGTAGGTGTGATCATTCATGTAGAGTTCACCATCTGAAACAGAATGTACTGTCAATAAATATCATTAATATTCATTATTGTAATAAGATAATTATATAGATTATATTTAATGTATATTATTAGGATGATAGATAATATTCTAAAACTAGTAATGATCAAATGTGGGAGAGATGAATCTGAGCTTGAACAGCAGCATCGGGGTGGAAGGGAAGGCATATCTTTGAATCAGAATTGCAGGATTTGGTGACAAGATGTGCTGTGAGGAGTGGAAGGGGAGGTTTCTGGGTGGGTTACTTGGTTTCCAGGTTGAGGAGCAGGAGGAGGGCGCTGTCCTCAAAGAGGCTTTGCAGGAGAGCAGGGTTGTGGCAGGGAGCTGTGCTTGGTCCAGATTACCTGGAGGGGTTGTGGGCTTTGGCCGCAGCCCTGGGGAGCTCCTTTTGTGGGAATCATGTAAAGCTGGTTCTCCTCATTTTGATAGCAAAACAACAGGTTTACAAACTTCTCACATGCTAATTAGGAAACTAATTAAAACCTTTCAGTTCTAAAAGGCATATGGTTTATTTAAGGTTGATCCAAGATTGATACTTGGTGAAACAATGTTTTTGTAAATCATGAAATGAGTCGGCTCTAATAACACTAGTATGGTGTCCAATGTACTGGGTACGTTTCACATGTGTTCTGTTTCCATTCGAAAGAAATTAAATGAGATAGTGTAGACAGAAATGCCTAATGCCTCATCAGCATTGAAAATTAGTTTCCTTCTCCTGGAACCCAGCCACAGCTCTGTGGGGTAGCTAAGGTCTTTACCGGTATTTTATAGATGCAGGAACCAGCATAATTAAGAGAGGTTATGGCACATGTACCAGATTCTTCTGCAAGGAAGGAGAGAAGTCAGAACTCATACCCAGGTGTCCCCTACTACTGTTGTAAAATAAATTATTCCCCAATTTAGCAGCTTAAAACAGTAACTTTTTACTATCTTACACAACTGATGAAGGTCAGGAATCTGGGAGTGGATTCCCTGGGTGGTTGGCGTAGCATCTCTCAGAGGTGGCTCTCCAGCTGTCGGAGGGGACTGTTGTCTCAGAAGGCTTGACCCACGCTGGAGTTTCCATTCCCAAGCTCCCCATGTGGCTTTCAGCAGGAGGCCAATCTATAGGGTTGCTCAGGACAGACCCTTATTCAGAAAGAGAGAAAGAAGGAGAGGGAGAAAGATGGACATCTTATACCCTAATCTTAGAGGTGACATCCTGTGGATTCTGTCACATTCTACTCTTTAGAAGTGAGTCACTAGGTCAGCCTACGGGCTAGGGGAGGGGACTTCACAAAGGTGTGAAGGCCCAGAGGCAGGGACCACTGGGGCCCATGGTAGAGGCTGCCTACCTAGGCACCTTCCACTGGATCATATCTTACCTTGTTGTTTTCATCTTTGCAGCTATTCCCCTCCCCCCATAGAAGTACTTTATGAACTTTTATAAAGTTGTCATGTGACCAGTTTGGGATGATTTGTTATTTTCTGTAAACAATGGCATCAAACAACTTAGCAAACCAGTAAGTGGAAAATGGTTATAAAGGGATCCAATTACTTTCATTGCCAAGGCAGTGTAAAACACAACATGTAAAAAAGGACTTAACTGGTGAAAAATTAATTAGACAATTAAACTTATTTCTGCTTAAATACATTAAGGTGTTAATTGGTAATCTGGCTTGAGGTTTATTTTAAGGTGGATTTTGTTCTTCCCTCTGTCTTTTAAGAATGGTTTCTGTTTAATATGTCAGGAACACTCCTGGTCTTGCTGAGAAACAAAGTCTAGTTCATTGTCATGGTTCCTCTCCAGATGGGACTGATCAGGGTCAGTCAGGCCCAGAGGGCAGAAAGGCATTTGCTTTGGAAGTGCCATCAAGGGGAAAATCTTTCTACTGCCCGAGGGACTTTTCTGGGGAGGCCAGAATGGTAGCAGGAAAGGCACAGGATTGCCAGTGGAAAATACAAGGACTCCTTGCATTCTCTGCTGTGACTCTGGGCAGGGCTCATGCTGTCTGGGTTCTCTTTTCTATCTCAGTCAAACGAGGTGGGGAGGGTAGACAATGGCTGAGGTCACTTCACCCATAAAATTCCATGATTGTCAAGTACGGTGGTCTCACTACAGGGGGCATATCCTGCAAGGGCTTTCTTTTTCTTAAAAAATTTTTCTTAGCCTGATCTGTTTGCTGGAATTTGTTTCACCTAGTGTCTTATGTTCTGGTTAAACACAGTAGGTTGAACATGTTTACTGGCATGTTCTCTAAAATCCCGTCTGAATGGGAAGGATCAAGAGAATAAGCAAAGGGACATCAGCGGACAAGAGATAGATGAAAGGAGCAGAAATTGCAGGGGCTGCTGAGGGAGAGGCCCTTGAGAAGCCAAAAAGCTTGCCCTGCAGAATCCCAGAAAGGCCCAGGAGTTTTAGGAGAATTAAGTGAGATTTAATTTAATTTAAATTCATCATTAATGTACGAATGAATGGTGATATCCCCTACTCCCATCAGACTTTCTCTCACTACCTTCAGGCAGGAGACTGGAAGATTCTTCTGGAAAAACTAAACAACCCCGGGGCAAGAAGATCCCCATTGGAAAAGCCAGGGTGCCACCTGATCACCTAACAGCGAGCTCCACTGGCTGACAGGCTAGTGGGTTTCAGTGCCTGCCTCTCGGTGTGAGTGATCAGTGGAGGATCACCAGATGCTTGAGCAAAGCTTCCTGACAGGAGAGATAGTCCAAAAGCAACCAATCAAACAGACAGACAAACAAAGCTGACATGAAAGAGGGACAATGCAAGGAACAAAAGAAAAGTATAATAATTTTCCTGTGATAAGATGAAAAGACATTCATTTAGATTCCCGTTCAAATGTCACTTTACCAGAGAGACTTCCCCTGTTCACTCTGCTTAAAACGGTATCTTCCATTACTCTCTACCACCTCACTCTGCCCAATTTCAGAAAGAAAGGATAGAGAAATGATGGGGAGAAAATTATTAAAATAAGTCCAATGAAATTCTTTTTCTACAGCTAAAGGATATGAGTTTCTGGTTTGACGGGGCCCACCCGGTGCTGAGCACACGGCCAGACGATAGACCCCACTGAGGCATGCCATTGTGAAATCTCAAGTCCCTGGAGATGAGAAAAGATCCAAAGAGCTTCCTGAGACGCAAACAAACTAGGCTTTTACAAAGGATCAGCAATCAAAATTGCCTCAGATGGCTCAATAAAAACATCAGAAACTAGAAGAAAGTAGAACAAGGTTTCAAAACCCTGAGGGAAAATGATTCCAACCTGTAGTTCTCTGTATTTGGTTCAATTATCAATTAGGTGTTGAAGGGAAGCAAAGACATTTTTTGATACAAAGGTTTCTTTTCCTTGGAACGAACCAAGAAAGAGCATGACATGAGATGCAGGGGTCCAAATGTGACAGTGGGAAGGAAGCCCCCGGATGGTGCAAGATGGAAGCGCCTAGCCGGAATGCAGGGTCCCGGGAGGGAGGTGTGCGGGAACCAGTGCAATGGCTAGAAATTCCCATTGCTCGGTGTGCGGAAATATTAGAAGGCTGTTAGAAGTCCAAGAAAAGTTATTGTTAGGTATCCAGAATACTAAGCAAAACGACAACAAAGAAGCTAATGATTAACTTCAGGGTAAACAGAAAGCTGTCCAAGAGGAGAAGCATTATCTTGGTACACTAGCTCAAGTGAATAAAAATCATATTATCATAATAAAGTAAACATTAAGTGTTAACTTAAGCAGGAGTTGTGGCCACACTGAGGAGAAGAGGGGAGCAGGCAGGGCTTTAGAAAAGCTGCTTCCTCCTTCACCGGGCTGCCCAAGAGATGATGGGGAAGCGCTGTGGATGGGGACTGCGTCTAAGCCTGTTCCACGGACAGGTGAAGGTACACACTGGAAAAAATGTGCGAAAGGGTGATCGGGGTCGCCTCTGTGGCGAAGAGGAGCTGGTTTTCATGAAAACTGTTTATTACAATTCAACTTCTTGAACTAAGAGCAACCTTCACTTTGAGAAAGATGAAGTTTCGAAAGCCTGCATCTCATGGTAAGGAGTTCACATTTACCGCTTCATCATTGGCCGGTGTGAACCCGGGTAAGTTCGCCGTGGGCGGTCACACCTGGGTCCCGCTGCCTGAGTCCGGCCTGAGGAAGCTGGGAAGGTGGTCTTGCTCGCAGATCTCTCCCCTGCTGCTGACGGACGTCCTGTCTTTTGGTGGTGCCAATGGGGAAAGAGTCCTGGACTGCAGTGGAATTTGGGTTCAAATCCAGGTTCTGCTGCACGTTGCCAAGTGGTGTTAGGAAAATAACCAATCTCTGACACCCCGTGAGTACTCACAGAACTATTGTTAGACATGAGGGTTTCATATCCCTGGCTTCGAGGGGATGAAGGAGGATGACATGTTTGTTTCCTCATTTTAAAGTGGGAATTCACCTACTGTGAGCAGCAGCCCAGTGTTGAGCCCGACCGCTTGCAGGAGCAGCAGACAGGCGTTGGCTCTGGGTGGCCAGTGCGCAGAGCCCATGGAGCACTGAGAAATAGAGAGGGGCCGGGCCCTGGCCGGGTTGCTCAGTGAGTTGGAACATTGTCCAGGACACTGAAAATAGCGGGTTTGATTCCCTGGTCAGGGCACATACTTAGGCTGCAGGTTTGATCTCGGTCAGGCGCTTACAGGAGGCAAACAGTCATTTCTCTCACATTGATATTTCTTTTTCCCTTCTTCCCTCTCTAAAATCAGTGAAACACATCCTCGGCTGAAGATTAAAAAAAGAGAGAGAGAAGCCAGGATGCAGCATCACGGGGCAAAGGCCCAAACTCCATGGCCTTGAACGGGGGTGGGGGGGGGCGGGGGCAGTGATGGGGAGTAAAGCGGTGTTTCCTGACCCGCCCACACTGCCGAGCTGTACCATTGTAGCTTCTTTCTTAGGACTGTCTTCAAAAAGCTGGGGTTTTAGGGTTTGGGAGGTGAGCGCCCTAAAAAATATCTAGGCTACTTATTCCTACATTTTAGCAATTCACAAATCAGTAATGTTCCCAAACTGATTTGGCAGGCCAGCAGAGAGGTATCAACTTCTTATGCGCTACATAAAGACATGAAGAAGAAATATCCGGGCAAAAAACACCCCAGCTACCACCTACCTTCATTTCACAAAAGAAAAGATGGTTTACCATTAAAAAAGATATAATATCAGAATAAAGGGCAATCTTTTACATTATATAAAGGTTCATTCATGAAAAATACCCAACTTTGGTTTTATTTTTCTCATTTCACTGCAGTCATGTGAAATCTTGGGTGTGGCCCAACGTTGAACCAAGGCCAGCTTCTGGCCCCCTTTACTTGCCAACTCCTTCATGTTGCAGGTGAAGCATCAAAGGTGGAGCTGGAGTCAGATGTCTGAGAGCACAGCAGAGCCAGGATGCAGAGCCAGGCCCCCCAGCCTCTTCCTCAGCTCTTGGTCACACTGCCTGTGCTCGCTCAGGTGAGCAGTACAGAGTGGGGTCACCAGCTTGCTCTTGCCACAACAAAAGGACAGAAAAACTTGAGAATGACTTCCCACTGAGGCTAGTGCCCCCTCTGACACTTCCCCCGACACCCCCACCCTGCCCATAAGGTAACTAACACTCCACCCTGTGGTTTCCTGTTCTCTTTCTACTCCCTTCTCAGCCTCTGCCCGGCACTCCTCTCCCAAGAGCTCTCCATCTTTGTCCTCCATCAGCCCGTAGGCATCGGAAGCCTAGACACTGTTGACTGGTCTCACTTCTTGCACCTCTGGATACCCCAGCATTTGACACTAGTTTCTGTCATGTCCCCTCCTGCTTCCCAAGCAACTTTCCTGTTTACTCATTCCCATTCTGCCTTACAAATGTCAGTTTTCCCTGGAAGTTATTTCTCATCACCACACGATCTCATTCATTACCATTTACATTCAGACAGTTCCCCCACTTTTATCCCCAATGCCATCCTCACGCTGTTAAGGATGTGCTGGCATCTCCCCCTGAACCCTGGAAGGTGCCCACAGTCACATTCTGTGAACAGGAAGCTTGGAGTCACTCTGTTTTCAGGGGTCCCTCCCATGTGTATGGGGGCATACATGTTATTAAACTTCTGTCGGTTTTTCTCCTATTAAAAAAAAAAAAAACCTCAGAGTTTTGTTTTCCTTCTAAACCTGCTCCTCCTTCTTTTTTCCTTGTCTTGGCTAATGCCGTCGCCCTCCATTCTACCTCCAACTAGACACTTTGGAGTCAAACTTGACACCTCTTCCTTCCTGCCTGCCAGTTTCAGATCAGTCACAAATCCAACCCATCCTTTCTTAGAAACGCCTTTCTAATCTTAAATCCTCACCGCCTGGCTGTGTCATTTCTTTCCTGTACTAGTGTAACATTTTCCTAATTGGTTTCCATCCTAGCACCCTCTCACTTCTCTCCAGCCCAGCTTCTCTGTCACCTAAAAAAAATAAAATCAAGCATCCTACCCTCTTTCTTATGAAACCTCTATTAGAATGAAAATAAAAACAAGGAGAATTTTTTAGAAGTATAATCCTCAGTGCTGATGAGAATGCTGTGAAACAGGCAAACTCACTTACTGTAAATAAACCACTTTAGAATGCAGTTGAAGGATACATCATAAGAACTTAAATATATTCTGCCTTTGACCCAGTTATTCCATTTCTGAGAAGCTAAGGAAATAATGCAATATATGAAAAAGCTTCATGCACAGATATTTATTAGAGCATTATTACATAGAGAAAAATTGGAAATAGACTAAGTATACTACAGTAGAAGTAATCTATGATACTGGGTTGCCTATTGTACAGCCATTAAAAATGACATGTACCCATCCCTAGCTGGCATGGCTCAGTGGATTGAGCACAGGCCTGTGAACCAAAGGGTCACCAGTTTGACTCCCAGTCAGGGCAGATGCTTGCATTGCTGGCCAGGTCCCCAGTAGGGGGCGCACAAGGGGCAACCACACACTACTGTTTCTCTCTTTCTCCCTCCCTTCCCCTCTGTTTAAAAATAAATAATTAAAATCGTTTAAAATAAACAAAGAAAAATGTATCCCTCGGCTTTAAAAAAAAATGACACGTACCCATAGGAAAAAAGACAAAATATAATACACTAAAATGTCAGTTAACAATTATTTATGGTGGGGTTATGGATGATTTTAATTTTCTTATTGATAATTTTCTGTATTTTCCAAAGTTTCTGGCATACACAGCTATTATAATTAGATAACAAATTTATTTTAAAATAAAGCTAGAGTAAGTTTATGATAACTGAAAAAAAGCAGCATACCAAATTGTATGTAAACATTATTTCAGTACAAACTCAAACAAGAGTGTAAGGAAGTAAAACAAACTCTTCATAGGATAGCCTTTAAGAGACAGTACCATGGAGGTGTTTGCTGTTGATCACACCTTCCTGAGGAGCAGGTGCATTCACAAATGCGCGCACACACCCCACAAAAAAACCTCCATTGCCCGCCAGACCCATCAAGTCCCTAAGCATGGCCTACATGCCAGAGGGATGCCAGGGGACATTTAAAAAAATTGAGCTGTAATTCATGTACCAAAACTCACCCATTTAATTTGTACTACACTATCTTACATGCCTGCTGGCAATGCAGGAGGCTTCCAATTTGTCCACATCCTCGCCAGCACTGGTTAATATATATATGTTGGCATCTTTTCCTGTGCTTATTGGTCATTAGTATATTTTCTTTGGAAAAGATCTATTTAAATCATTTGCCCATTTTAAAATTAGTTTATTTGTCTTTTCATTGTTGAGCTGTAGTGTTCTTTGTATTTTCTGGACACTACTCCCTTATCAGATATATAATTTGCCAATATTTTCTCCTGTACTGTGTGGGTTGTCTTTTTTACTTTCTTGATGGTCTCCTTTGAAGTACAGAAGTTTCAATTTGATGAAGTCCAGTTTATCTATTTTTTCTTTTGTTGTTTGTGCTTTTGGTGTCATAGCTAATAAACTATCGCCTAATCCAAGGTTCTGAAGATTTACACCTTTGTTTTTCTTGTAAGAGTTTTGTGGTTTTAACACTTATATTTAGGTCTTTGATCCATTTTGAAGTGTTTTTTGTATTTGGTGTAAGGTAGGCGTCCCACTTCATTATTTTCCACCTAGTTATCTAGTAGTCCCAGGACCATTTGTTCAAAAGGCTATTTTTTTTACCATTGAATTTTAGCAATCCAATTGACTATAAATATAAGGGCAAGATGACATTTTTAGCTTAATGTTTAGCTTTGTCAGATTTCTCAATTTGCTAAGCTTTTCCCACCTCGATACCTTTGTACAGGCTGATCCTGTGCCTGACTTCCCTTTGTCTTGGGAGCTGGCCATCCTCATTCTCCACATACTGCCTGTACCTGCAGCCTTCCCCTCGCCCAGGCAGTCAGATTCCGTGCTCCTGGAGCGT
Organism: Anoura caudifer; assembly: GCA_004027475.1. Lineage (NCBI taxonomy): Eukaryota > Metazoa > Chordata > Mammalia > Chiroptera > Phyllostomidae > Anoura > Anoura caudifer. Next base: position 8,601 of record PVKU01004517.1, on the reverse strand, counting down.
CTTGCTCAGACCTCTGTCTATCACTGCTCTACTCACATTGTATTGAAGTTGTTTATTCATAAGTGAATATACTTTGAAATCTTCAACAGCCACAACCATGCCTTAGTCCTCTTTTTTAAAAATTAATTAATATTCTTTTTTTCCTGTTGACACTATTATAGATGTCTCCCATTTCCCCCCACCCAGCCCCCAGCCCTGCTCTGGCTTCCCTACACTGTTGTCTGTGTCCATGGGCCATGCATATATGTTTTGGGGCTAATTTCTTCCAGTCTGAGCACATGGCACTGAACAGGTATTATGTGACTGTTAGTCGATGAGCACTGACTGAAATTTCTGAAAATTAGGCAAAATTATTGGAACAATGCTTCCCACCCTCTTTTTCTTCAGCTCCAGCGAATAGTATATATTCGTTCATTCATTTGCTTAAGAAGTTTTTATTAAGTACCTATTATGTGCTAGGTACTGGACTATAAGCTGTTGGTAATGTGGGGAACACAGAGACATGGCCCCTATCCTTATAAGTATGTGCAGTGTAGTGTGCAAAGTTGAATTAATCAAAATAGTATATAAATATGAAAATTAGAGCAGGATAGATGGTTTGATGAAACCATCTATCCTGCCCCCTACCTACCCACTGCTCACGTGTTTATTGGCAATTTGGCCACCTGGCTTACTGACTTGCTCTGTACCTCTCCTCCTGCCATTGTTCATGGGGTTTTCAGATCCACCGTGCCTCTCCCTTCTTGTTGCCTCAGTGCTATGACCCCCTTCCTCTACGTTGCCACAGCCACAGGCACAGACAGACCTTGTCCTGACTGCAGCACCTCTGAAGTTTCCATCCTAACCATCTCAGCAGGGCTGTCAGTCACCACCTGCCTTCCTAGCTCGGTTATCCTAGGGCTCCCTTTCCGAGAATTCTCCAACCCTATTGAGATCTTTAACCCACCACTTTTCCCACTGTCTTTCACCAGCCCTGACACAGGCCCTGAATTTTGTCCTTACTGGATTCCATGGCTTGGTATTCTATTCCTCCAAGCTGGATTCCATGTTTTGGTGTTCTCATAACTCCCTTTCTGTTGTATCCACCTGCCAAAACCCCAACCCTGGTTGAACCCACTGGAGCACCTGCTTTGTCTTTGAGTCTGGGCACAGGAACATGGCTGGAGAAAACTCCCAAGACCGTCCAGACAGGTCTTGTTTCACGGTAAGTCCATAAAGAAGTGGACTGCCCCAGCACTGCCTAGCAATCCTCCTACAGCTCAGTCATGCTGTCCCTCTCCAAGATGGCTATCTGTGCCTTCTCCTCTTTTCTCCAGTGACCTTCTGAACCTGCCTGGTTCTCAGCTGATGATCTCATCTTCCTATTCACTGAAAATATAGAGGCCATCAGAACGCTCATTACCCAGCACTAAACTTGCCAACCTCCAGCATCAATACATGTATGCCGGGCCCTCCTTCCTGTTGCAAATTACAAACTGTCCCTGTGCAATGCTAAGCCCTCTGCGTGGGCCCTGGGTCTCCTTCTCCCTCACCTACTCAAGGACTTGGACTGCAGTGATGTCCATCATGAATCACCGACGTCTCCCTCTCTACCAGAGCATTCCCTTCAGCATACCAATACGCTGCAATACTTCCCACCTTCACACAAAATAAAAACCAGGCAGAAACACCCCCCGAAGAGCTCATGTGCTCCTTGGCTCCTGCCAAATTTCTCTGCTCTTTTATTGTAGCAAAATTCCTCACAAGACTTGCCTGCATGTCCTCCATTCTCATTTAGCACTTTCCCAAGTTGCTCTTTGAACTCTAGCCACACCGGTCTCCTGCTGTTCTTTGGATTTATCAGTTCATTCCTGCCCCAGGGCCTCTGCCCTTGCTGTTCCTTCTGTCTGCAGTCATCTTTCCACACACTTGTGCACGATTTGCTCCCTCATTTCACTGTGGTCTCTGTTTAATGTTCCCTGTTCAGAAAGGCTTTCTCTGCTGCCCTTACCTGAAAGGGTCACCTCAACCCTCTGCCCACCACACTACTCCTTATTCATCTTTATTTCTGTATGTATTTATTTGATGACCGTCTCCTCTTCTCTTTGGATGGAAGCTCCCTGGGGCTTTTTTTGTTCACCATTATATGCACAGCCCCCAGTATACTGTGTGACATGTAGTGGACTCTCAGGTATAAATTAATGAATGGATGAATAGTTGTACCTGATTCTATGAGAATGTAGAAGGAAAGGATTCATCCAGTTAGGAAAGGTGGAGAAAGCTTCTTTCTCAAAGAAATGATTACACTGATATTTAAACAAAAAGGGGGTTAACCAGGTGAGGTACGGAAGGACAAGTGTTCCAGACAAAGGGAGTGTGCAAAGGCCCTGGGGCTGGAAGGAGTGTGACAAATTGGACAAGCTGAGGGAAGGCCTGGGGAGCACAGGGAATGGGAGAGAGTTATGCAAGGCGGGAGGGGCCCGGCCACACAGGGCCTGGAGGACTGTGGTACAGCTCTGTCCTAAGAGCAAGAGGAAAGGCACAATGTGATCAGATTTGCATTTGAAAAGATCCCCCATCCACTTATTATTGCTGATAATGATGATATGATGATGATAAATGCTTGCATCTGTCTAGCGAAAGGTCTTTTCAAAGTGTTTTCACCACCTCCACCCCAGTCTTGGCTTCTTGAATCTGTCAACAAAGGCTGTTGGACTTGAGGATATGTGTTCTCATGTTACAGGGGTCATGTCATCTGAGTCCCAGATCCAAGCACACGGGCCAACAAAGGACTTTTTACCCATTTTCCTTTTTCTTTTTTTAAATGTATGTACAAAGCTATATATTTCAATCACATTTAATTACACATTTAACAAACTACCTCAGTTAAAAAAATGCCCAGCCATTGCAAGTCTTCCAGAAATTTGGGAACGCTATTATAGAAAGGTAGGTACCACCCATCCCCAAGATGCAAACACACTTTGAGAATGACGTGTGCCCTAACACTGCCAAGCTGAAGGTCAATGTGCTGTGACAGCGATTTAAAAGCCATCCAAAGTTATTCTCCCTCCTTGCCTCAAAAAAGGGCAAGTGCTTCTGGGAATCCAGGGTCTTACTCTTATTTGTGGTGTGTGTGTGGGGGGGGGCGGGATTGGATAAGGAGGCAGAGGGAAGGCTGAAGCCAAGGACTCCTGGGCCATTTCTCAGCAGAATGTGCCTTCAGTGAGATATCCCAGGCCACATGCTCCTGCCTGTTGCTGTTGTGTGCTTTGAATGATGATGAAAGAGCAAGAAACTCCACTGTGTTTCTGGGTGGGAGACACAACCCTGGGGAAGGCAGAAGAGCACAGTGGGTAGGACCAGGATGAATGAAGATTCTCTGTTTAATAAATACTAGAAATACATGAGCCTCTAGACACACAAACACACCTGAGGATACTAAAGGCATGTTCTTCTCTGAGTCCAGTTGGAAGGTGAGCAAAAAGGGACTTGGAGTGACCTTGAAAATGGACCAGGTCCATGGCTAGTCCTTCTAGAAGTCTCCTGGAGAAAAGCAAGAAGAGAGGGCGACTTTCTGCGTGATGACTATGGAGAACTGTCAGAAAGGAGAAGGAGGAGCGAACTCCAGGGACTCGGGAATTTATGGCAATCAGCCGTCAGAACTGGGAACATCAATGAGTCACGTTCCTTCCCTTTGGTATTAGTAATTGGCATCATTTGGCTGGGAAATAAAAGGCTGAGATGTGATTTTATAACGGCTTTCAAGTAGGGAGAAGGTTTCCCTGTGGATGATGGGCATGAGCTGTTTTCAGTGTTTAAGAGGGAAAAACAGCTCATTTTCATGCTGGGTGAAGATTTCACGATCTTTTCAGCTTAAATATAAGAACTGCCAGACCCTGGGGCTGGTTCTTGGGGATGACTCAGGATGACCCAGAGTGTCCTGAGGTCTGAGTACAAGGCTTTAGAATTGGGGATCCCTTCGAAGGTGTGTTGTCCGGCTCCCCAGAGCCTCCTCATCCAGGCGTGGGGGCAGCAGTGGGTGGGGCTACCCCAGCACTTGCCCACAGCCCTCAGCACCCTGGAGAGATCCTCCAGGAGATGATGAACTCAATCAGCAGCTCTGTCCCAAGAGGACAGGAGATTAGTCTTCCTGGAAAGTGCTCACTCTGCTCCCTTTCCCCTAATGTGGTTACTTCTAGAGATCTCCCAGTTGTCCTGACAGTCCTGTGGTGATTTTGGGTAGGGAAGTGAGAAGGGAGGGTGGTTGGCATTTTAAGATCCCTTGCCCTCTGAGGCCATAGATCTCCAGCATTCCTTTAATCATACTATCACCATGGAACACCTGCTCTGTGCTGGCCACTTGCCTGGATGCTGCAAGACGGGCAAAGATGCCCCATTATGACCACAGTGGCTGGCCCCATGTGCCAAAAAGGAGTGAGTTCAAGTTTTGGGAGGCCTGAAGCTTATACAATTTGGAGGGACCCCCTTTACAAAGATTACAGAATTACAAATAGGAAAGGGCCATGTCCTCTCCAGTGCTATTTGACATGAGGAGGAGTGTGACAAGAAGGAAGTCAGGTGGGAAGAAACAGTGGTTTCAACGGATTCCTGCTGACATATTTTACAGAAACCCATGACCATGTTAACTCATTGCCAGGTCCCCTCTCAGGGCATTGGAAGGGGCTCCTTTGGGGGTGTGTGTGCGATCGCTGAAGTTTCATTAGCTTCAGTGCAAATCCACCTTTGGTACCTAGCACTACACATTAATGATTTTATGGAATCTTCATAATATTCCTATGAGATAAATACTGTTCTTTTCTGTTTTCCAGAGGAAGAGCCTGAGACTTGGGAGAAGTTAGGAACTTGTCGTACAATCAGAGTGTGATAGGGCAGCAGTTTGCATGCGGTCCTCTGCGCTCCAGAGTGTGCATCTCTAACCACTACTCTCCACTGCCTCCTTTTACCTTCCGGGAGCTTACAGTTCCCCAGAGACGCCAAGCACAGATAAGAAGTCCCCTCACTTCCTTCCAGTTTTTGCTCAAATGTCACAGCATCAAAAAGGGGGTTAAAAAAGTGAGGTAGGGAGGGACAAGTGTCCCAAACAAAAAAGAGCGTGCAAAGGTCCCTGGGCTGAAAGGAGTGTGGTGAATGCGACATACTGAGAGAAAGGCTGTGTGAGGCCACAGTGCAGGTGGGCAGGAGCCAGCTGCGCCGTTCCTTCTGCATGGAGCAGCCCCTGCCCCATCCTGGTGTATTTTCCTCCGTTGCATGCTTGATCAACTGACATAAGATACAAGGGTGGGCAAAAGAGTAGGTGTGCAGTTGTAATACAAATAAATAATACAATAGGTAGTAAGTAATAATACAAGAATAAACTCTGCGTTTCACATACTCACAACTGTGTGCTTACTTTCTGCCCCCCTTCCCACTTCTAGAATGTGAGCTTCATGAGGGCAGGAACCTCACCTGTTTTATTCACTGCTGTGTGCCCAGTGCCTGGGAGGCTGTCTGGCAATGAGAAGGTAACTAATATGTACTTCTTGACTTAACCAATCAGGTAATTAAACAGTGATAGTACCAGCCTTTTTCTGATAAATGCCTGCAGACTGTTATAGCCAATAGGTGTTACAGTGGTTGGAAGACTGAAAACATTGTGAACCAGGGGGTTATCGGAGAGGGTTTCCAAGAGGAGGTCCTCCTGGGAAGGATGGCTAAGCTAATATATATATTTAGGAGGCAGTGGCGGGGGAAGAGATAGGATGGGTAGCGGTCCAGTAAGCTGCTTGGCAGGCCTCCCAGCCTCCGCCAGCCTCCTTGGATGTGGGCCTCTGTGCTATATTCACACATCATCTCAGTGGGTTGTGAAGCACAGGCACTAGCTACTGAGGGATGCTATGGTTTCTCCTTCCTTGGAGATCTTTAAAAATAGGAATAAGAGATCAACTGTCCTAAATTCTTTAGGAAGGGAAGCACTGGCTTTGTTGGCTCCTATAGTGTAACAGGCTCCTCTAGTGTGTTGGCTCCTGTACTGTGTCATCTGATACAAGCATCTCAAGAACTGGTGAGGTTGGCACCATTATTATCATCCCCATTTTTCAGGTGAGGCCACTGAGGCTCAGGGAAGGTGAATGATTGCTGAAGGTCACCCACCTGCTTCGAGATGCATCTCTCTGACTGCAGAGCCTGTAGTCTTCCCACCGTCCTCAGGGGCTCTGACTCTCTCCTCCAGTCTGTTTTGTTAGGGCTTACAGATTTTAATTTTAGACTAGCACATGGCACTTCGTGAGGCTGACAGTAATCAGTAGACTTGTGACAACAGTGATGGCAAAAGTGACTCCTGTCACATGACTGAGTTCCATTGATTTTAGGGCAGCATTCCTTTGAGGCAGGAGGTTGAACCAGACGACCTGTGTGTGCCTCCCCTTCTGTGTCATTCTGTTAGCAAAGAGATGGTGTAAGTAGCAGTAATAGCTTCTTAGTCTAGTGTAATATGTATTGGAGTGATCGCTGAGTTAAACCCTGAGTTACTCAGCGTGGAGGTGGAGCTGTATTAGTGCAGTGCTGTATCGTTGTACCCCTGCGGTAGAAAGATACAGAAGTTGGTGTGTAAGAATTTTACAGGGAAGAAACATATGGCAGGGAAAGTGAAAATCAGGACTTGAAAGTCGCATGAACTTGACCCCTTATGCATGTCCTTGGAGAGGTGACATGGGGCTTTGACATCAGACAGCCCTGCGTTCAAATCCTCACTCTGTCATTTGCTAGTTGGGCAGTCAGCTAACATTTCTGTCGGTTAGCATTCTTTGGTTGCCTGCAATAAAAACCAGCTGTAGCTGCCTTGAGACGGGGCAGCTCACAGAATGGACAGAAAACCCACAGCTCCTGACCTCAGAAACGGCTGATGGATGAGCTCTTCAGAGTGTCCGCTGTGACTGGTCTGAGGATTACTCCAGGCAGGCGGAGGATTACAGCAGAGGCTGGGGTCTCACTCCACCCTCTGGGCAGGAGGGCAGGGCTTTGACTGTTGGTTTCTTTACAACAGTGTCCAATGAGGGAGGGGGGTTTCCTGAAGTAGAAGCAGGGCAGAAGCATTGGGTAGTCACTACCACCTCTGAGCCTCAGTTTATTCATCCGTAAAATGGGAATGATGATACCTGCCCTGCTGAGGTTTGTTGTAAAGATTTAATTTAATATATGTAAACTGGTTCGTACAAAAAAACTTCCAGTTAGTTATTGGTATAATATAGCCAAATCTTCATTATCCCTTTTGCAGATGGTCCATGGTAACTTTTACTTATTTGTTAATTCCAGTGTATATCTTTAAAAAGGAGCATATCCTTACATAACTAAAATAATACCCATATCACAGTTAATTCAATGAACAATAATTCCTTTATATCATTTAATACATCCAAATTCAAATTTCTTTGGCGACTTTGAAATCTAGCCCAGCGACTGCCTTGCTCAGCAGCTTCTCTTTGTGGGCTCATCGAGGATAAGCTCACTGTAATATTTGCCTAAGCCGGACAGAATTGGAAAGGTACATCTGTTACAGAGAAAAAAAAAATCATGGATTGCATTTCAAGATGCCATCGAGCCGATCTGGGATTTCCCTCTGTTTGGGTGTATTCAGGTCACCACTCCCCCTCATTAGGACCGACTGTATTTAACACTGCCACAGTTAATGAAAGCTTTGGTAGTTAAACACGTACACGGAATCTCCTGTTACTCCAGGGTGCGTGTCCACGTCTTCCAGTGCAACTCAGCAAACATTGATGGAGTGCCTCCTACTTGCAAGACATTTGTCCTTATAACCGCTCCTGTGGCATTCTCGAGCCAAACTTAAGTTGGATTTTTTTTCCCAGTCTATTTTCTAAATGAAGAGCCAGATTTGGCTATCGAAAGTGGGAGAGGAGGAGCAGTCACATCATGGAATTACTTGTCTATGAATTTTTAGATCTACTGAAAGGAACCCTCCCAGTGCCGTTGGGGACAAACATTTCATAATGGAACCATTTAAAAAGTACCTAGGATTTCTTAAAAGGTTAGCTTGTTTGTTTCTTCCTACCCGGTGACACTTTTCTTATCAAAGACAAGGGCAAAGAGATTTGCAAGAAGGGTCTTCTGCTATATCTAGGAAACCACAGCCTTTGGGGCTTTGTTGAAGTGGGGAAAAGACAGCAATTCCCAGTCTGGAGTCTTCCCCAAAGACTGCTGTTTCCAGTTCCTTGAGCCAGAAATTGCTGCCTTCCAGACAGCAAGAAAGAAAGAAAAGTTCTGAGCCAGGGTTAAAAAGGTACAAAATATAGTGTTTTATAAGATTGGATGTGAGCAGTGATGTGGGGAAACAGGACCCTTTATTTTTTTTATTTTTTATTTTTTTGATAACTATACCTTTGCCATTTTATTTTTTTATTTTTTAGTTATATTTTATTGATTATGCTATTACAGTTGTCCCATTTTCCCCCCTTCATTACCCTCCACCCTGCACACCCCCTCCCACCCACATTCCCCCCTTTAGTTCATGCCCATGTGTCATAAGTTCTTTAGCTTCTACATTTCCCACACTATTCTTGCCCTCCTCCTGTCTATTTTCTACCTACCATCTATGCTACTTGTTCT